>JABASL010000515.1:0-16517 GCA_019775825.1 Neanura muscorum | reverse complement strand
AAATTCAAAAATTTCAGAAACTTTTATTTTTTATTTGGGCAATGCGCACTATTTTTTCAGAATCATGTTGGAATTGATTTCATTAAGATTCAGGCCGCGCTCCGATACTGTATTTTCTTTAAGCAATTTTAACTTTTTTTAAGAATGTGAAGCGGCTGGAATTGATAAACCCGATGAAAAGTCACCGTGAGTCTAAAAAAAAACCGAAATTCTGATTTTTCGGTTTGTCGGGGTTTTTCGGGTTTTCTTCGCCCGGAGAATTTTTTTCATTTTTTACGTTCATTCTATGAGTATTTGCATCTGTTTCTTCAATAAGATCGTCAAGAAAAATCTTGTCTGAAAATTAATTCCTTGGCTACCAAAAAATGTGCCCGGCTGAAAGATAGGAATTGTAACACTAAAGTTTTCCTATTCTGGCCATTTCTGTAATGGCCATTTTCCGAAATTGGCCATAAATATTAACCGCCCCAAACCATAATTTATATTCCTAGTTTGGCCACTGCGCTGAAAAACTTCATCCTACTTGCCCGCATTCAAATTTAGAATTTAGAATACAGGGGTTTGTAGAAATACTGTGATAAATATATTTGAGTCACTCTGAGAAGACCTTTCCCAGGAATTTTCTTCAAGTTGACACAACCTACCCTTTGCATGAGATACAATTTCATCGTGAAAAGGTTTTGTTGTTGTGTTTTCTTCAGAGCTTTGTCGCTTGAAACAAAGGGCGCAGAAGGAAATTATTGCCTTTCTATTCCAAACTCAACTGCCTTTAAATTATTTTGGGGATAAGTAAATTCTATAGAGGGTTGTCTGTAAAGAATTTTCAAATGGGTTCAAGTTCTCATTTCCACCGTTTTTCTCAAAACTGTAAAAATTTACAAACTTACTTTGAGGTGCATAATTTTCTTTTGTCCTTATTGGCCGAGAAGGGGCGCGAGAGTTTACAAGTTTGAGCACCAAATTTGTGTGGTCAATTTTGTAAGCTCCTTATCGGCAAATGAGGACAAAGGGAAATGATGCTCCTCAGAGTAAGTTTGTAAATCTTCTCAATTTTGAGGAAAAGGGTGGAAATGAGAATTTGAACCCATTTGAAAATTTTCGACGGAGTACCCTCAATATAGTTTCAAATTGTAAAAATATTTAAAAATGGAATTGGGGCTGGACTTTTTTGTCTAGTTTGTTATTTTACCTTTGTTTGGCCCTTTCAGACATAAAAGGATATATTCTGAAAAACAGAACTGTCACTCAAAAACAAAAGGCGATCACTGACTATTTTAAGACCACTAAGATTTCTAATTTGTATATGTAACCAGAAACATTTAAATGCACTTGTAATAAATTTTCCCTAATGTCAATTTCCTCAAATGGCCACGGTTTCAGCTTTCCCCTATAAGATGGCCGGATTAGAAACTCCACTGTAACATCAAAAATGTTCATGATTTGCGTGGAACTTTTCGTAGTTGTAAGGGAGTTTGAAAGCCTGCCCTCTGCGACGAAACACCTGAATGCGAAATTTGAATTTTTGAAAACGCGGCAATACAAATTAATCCCGACACGTCATCTGGAAGTTTTTTTTACGTGTTCAATTCATTCAGTATGTATGTAATATTATTGTATAGTGTTTCGTCTTCTTCTAATAGTTTGTATTTATTTAATCATTTCCGGCTTAATAGGAATCTTCGAACATCAGTATTTACAGAGTTTAATTGACATTTAGTGTTGGCTGGCAGTAATTGTGGAGTCCGCAATTAGTCCGTTAATTATATCGAGTGTACAGTTGGGTAGCAACTTATCCTCCAATTCCTATCCTGAGCCCTGTCCTTGCAACGCAACGCTGGAAGTAAATCAAAAGTTGACTAGGAAAAAACTAGTTCTTGTTCTCGACCGGTGAGGATGCATATTAAGTTAAAATTAAGCCACTCGTATTATTTGTGCTAGTATTCTAAAAGCGATATTTTGTAACTCAATTGGATTTAGATTGACTGAGATATTCGGGCTTTGATGTCAACAATGGCGAAATCCAATGGCTCCTACCTCCAGCGAGTGATTCACAAACTAATCACGTTGAGTCCGTCTGTAATTGCCTGTCTCTTCCTACTCATTTTACTCCCGTCGAGCTACTGTGTTGAACTTACATTTGAATTACTGGACAATTCTAAGGATTGCTTCTACGAGCATATTGAGAAAGGGAAGAAGACTACGTTTGAATTTCAGGTAAATTACCGCTGTTTTCTAATTCTAGTCTATTCACTCGGCAAACTGGTCAGCTCAATGTTGCAAGATTTTTTGTCTCACAGGTTGTATACGGTGGTCAATATGATGTAGACGTTCATATCGAATCACCCGGTAAGCACATCCTGTACAAAGAAATCAAGAAGCAGTATGACACCCATGAATGGACACCAGAAGACTCAGGTAATGCAATTTAAAAGCTGAACAAGGTTTAAATTCTTTCCCTTGTCTGTATCCCATAGAAAATGCTTCGTTTGTCGGGATGTTAGCCCTAACATTGTTGGGGCTTATGTTGATTGGTTGGGTTCAATCAGTGTCTCAAGTTTTGTTCTCAACCTTTTTGGAAACAATTACAAAGGCCCCGGAGAAGCTGGAAAAAAAGGATTTTACTTTTTACTGAAAAAAAAAACAGTTTACCCCAGGATACCCTAGGGTACTCTGAGTTTACCCCACATGTCCTCATGATCTAAAAATTGGCCATGCGGACTCTGTTCATGAAGAGCCTATTTCCATTCCACTATGACTGAAGACGTAAAACTTAAAACATGTTTTCTTATTACAGGAGAATATGCCTTTTGCTTTTCAAACGAATTTTCTACATTTTCCCATAAGTTAGTGTACTTCGATTTACAAGTTGGAGATGAGAGTCCTTTACCAGGAGTTGGTGAACACGTAACCGCAATGACGCAGGTACATGTACTATACAAATACTTGGACATATATTTAAAAAAATTGAAGGACATTTGCCAGTATGCCGCAATGTGTTCTACCATACGAATAGTAAATCGCTTCTTTTACAGTTGGAATCGTCAGCTCAACAAATTCATGAGAGTCTAAATAATATAGACGACTACCAGACTCATCATAGAATGAGGGAAGCCCAGAGTAGAAAACGAGCCGAAGATCTAAATGAAAGGTAATTTGAATTTGCTCGGTTTACACTATAGAAATTATTTTCCGACCCGATTTCCGATATTTTCTGAATTCTCCCATTCGGAATATTGGGCAAATTATGTTGTTCGCAAATTACTAGTAATCTGGTAATGCGATAATCATTTTGTCAAATCTTTAGAGTATTATGGTGGTCCGGTTTGGAGTCATTAGCAATTCTGACAGGTATATTTTATAATATTTGTTTTAATTTTAAATACCTCAATCACTAATGAATTGCGAAACAAAATCAAAATTCTGTACGTAATGAAAAGGAACAAATGCGTTTAGCACCGGATTTACGCTTGTATTTTTCTAGTCACTATTGCCCAAGTGATGATTCTCAAGAATTTCTTCCACGAGCGAAAACCGTCTGAGATGCGCCATACGAATCCTCTATATGCCAATGCCAACAAGTACTAACCAGCCGGTGGACCCTTCCTAAGAAATCTCAAGTCTTTTCTACTCCAAAGACCGCAAGGAAGCTGTTGAATTGATATAGGCATTTCTAAAATCTAAACTAAAACTGCACGGTGTGTTTCTGCCATTCCTTCTTTCAAAATCCTAAAGCTCCTAACTTATAACTAATCCTGCATCTTCCGAGGAACTTGACCTTGATTGCTTTCCTTTGTCTCTTCTGTATGTGGATGGGGCAGCGTCTTAGAATGAATGGAAATACAGTTTTACTTTGGAGGAAGTTATTACGAAGTTTAAGCGCCCTTATCCTGTGTATAAGTGAAAGTGATTGGTGTTTTAAGGTTTAACGTAGTTTAGTGTGATCCTGATAAAACAAAAAGATGAAATAAAAATAAGTGATGAGCGTAATTATTTCAAACCTGTAGTTTTCCCTGATAATCTGTTGTACATTGCAACTGTACGACCCAGTGCGTTTCTTGTGTTAATGTGGGGCATTGAATAGCGCATTGGTTGCAACTTTAAGGTTGATTTCATTTGACAATAGACCGCAATAACTGAATCAGCGCACTTAAGCAAACGATTTTTTTTGTCCGTTTGTCTTCCTAATTCCCAAATAAACGCTGTTTAGTACTCAGTATTTTAAGGGTTACGTAAGTCGTACAGCGCTTGCAGAGCCTACGGTGTTGAAATTTATGGTGTTCGAACGTAGTTTCTCCGAAGAAGTTGATTTAAATCAGCATAATTCACAAGCTGAATTTGATTTTGAAGTCTAAAGCGTAAAATACTTCCTACTATAAATAATTGGTTTGGATATTTCCAGAATTTGATACCTGGTTTGACATGGAGTAGGTCATATGGAATGGGTTTACCTTGACATTGAACCGGAAGTGGAAGGTCCGGATTCAATTCAATTCGATTTATTAACATGTATCTCCTTTTCATTGCATTAAAGTATTGATCGTATAAAGGTCGGACACCTATTCCAAATATAATAAAATTAGTACAAAGGAAAAGTAAGTCGAAATCGAAAGCAAGTAGCGAGGAGAAAGTGAGAAAGCAAGAGTTAGTGTTTAAATTTGACAAAGGTCTCCTTTCTTCTCGACACAAGATGATCAAACTAAGCTTTTAGAAAGCCGAGAATGTCAATGAGTCAACATCCCAAGATTTCGGCAAGGTATTCCAAGCTTTAATTGCTCTTATGTTTGACACTAAATAACGACGCTGGAAGGCTAAGGTAGGGTAGCCTCGGAAGCCGTCTTCTGGCTTCCGAGTTCCGACTTCCAGAAATGGGGAAAATTTATGGTGGAGTCTCTCGGAAGGCGGAAGCCTTGGAACTATCCCTTATTTACTTTGTTTAAAAAAACATCCATGGTACTGGAAGCTTCCACTTTAAAATCATGAACTCGTGAACTAGGTTTCAAAAAATAATGGCAATAAGAACTGCTTTCAGTTTGAAAAGGATGTTAACTAAAAAAAAACTTGAACATTGAATGCGACACTACGACAGTTACTGAATTTATTTTGTTCCCTTGAAGGAAAAAAGCCTGCTTGCAATGTAAAAAAATTGAAAAGTAGGGCAAAGACGAGATTTTATTGGGATGGCCATACCAGTTGAAGCGGGCTGGTCGACCAATTGACATTTAAGTTATCAAGAGAGTTAAGGAAGCTTGAGGGAAACTCATATAAGCACTATGTGGCTCCATTTCATTTTAATTGCAAGTGGTGTTTTCGCATCATTTTGCTGGAGCAGGATGGACGGTGATGGTGTTGCAGAAATTCTAATGGAATCAGAAAAAGCCAAAACAATAGGTGAGTTTTCTTGAAGGTAAATGTTTTCTTACTGAAATACCAAGTGTTAATAATTGTAATGCAATTATTTAATGCAATTATTTAATGGAATTAAAACGAATTGGAACCCCGTCCGCATAGACAATTTGATAATAAAAACTACCTTGGATGCACTGCAAAAATTAATACAGTACTTCCTAACTATTCATTCTTATACAATTACTTTTTTTTACTCGTTTAACCTTGAGCCTAGGAGAAAGTTTTAATTTCAATAATTATTATTCCGAGAGGACCCATTTTGTAACGCATTTGAATCTCATGATGAGACTTAACTTTTGGACTGTCGTCACACACACATACACCATTATCAATGGGAGGAGGGTAGGCCAATATCCAAATGGCATTCAATTTCTATGTCTTGTAATCGAGGAAATTGTCAGTCAGTGGTCAGTCATTCATGAGCAGTTAATACACTGAAGTGGAATCACTCGTGAAGACTCACTCTGTAAAGACTAAGAATTTTTTTAAGCACTAAGAACAAATTTATAATAATTCGGAAATTAATCACTTTTCCAAATCTATATTATCATTTATTTATATAACCAAATCTGTCAGATTTGGTTAAAATTATGAGTATTAATTCGAGTTTCTAAACAGGGGCAACCATTAGCAAATCACCAGAGTTTACAATGCCACTAACTAAGGAATGCTGTACGCGTCCAGCGATTCACTCGGATTATAAGGCAACCGGAAGTCACATTAAGATCGGGGAATTGGATGCGTACCAAACTGGTGACTCGGCCTCAAAACGTGTTTTGCTGTCAGTATATGACATTTTCGGGTATCATCCCAACACGAAGCAATTTTGTGACCAACTAGCAAAAGCTGGATTCTTAGTAGTAATGCCCGATTTCTTCCGTGGTTCACCTTGGAATGAGACAAACTTTCCACCAAAAGAGTGAGGCCGTATTTTTTAAATACGAACAAACTTCAATGGTAACAAAATAATAGAACCCCAATATTTCTAAGTAAGCCAAATATTATGTTTTTAGCCGTCAAGTTCTATTAAATTGGATCGGAGTCGCAGGGTCTTGGCCGAACGTTGTTGAACCTGATCTTCGAAACATCATCAGTCATTACCGGACACAAGGAGTCACTTCTTTTGGAATTTTCGGATTCTGCTGGGGTGGGAAAATGTCTATTCTGGCAGGTGGATCTGACTTGAGTAGTGACATTAAAGGGGCAGCTCTAATTCATGGTTCTTTCGTCGATGAAAAGGACGCCGAAAATGTTAAGGTCCCTGTTCTGTTACTTCCTAGCAAAACTGAGTCTGACATGGTTAGTAGAAAGTTTCCACAAGCCAAATCAATTCGTTGGTTACATAATTTACGTTTTTACGAATAAAATACCAGATCCCCATTCAAAAGAAGATCCAGGAGCGATTGGGTGAGGACGCTGCAATTCACTTTCGATTTGAAGACATGATACACGGATTTGCTGCAGCTCGGGGTGACTTCAAAGACGCCTTGACTCGGACCAGAGTGGAAGAGGCTATCGGGCATGTTTCCAAATTTTTTAACAAAGTTCTTCCAGCAGCTTAATATCTACTTACAATTCAAATAAGTATCTTATCATATCAAATCGGATCGTATCAAATCCTTTCGTTAACTTAATTACTTATTCGCTTAATGATTTAGTCCAAATAAACCTAAATTCTATTCTGGTAAGTGTGCGGTGGTGGCGTGACGGTCGTCTTGTCTTCCTATCATCCATCACATTCTTCCTTCACAACAAAAGCAGCCGAAAAAATTGAACTCAAGTATTTTTTGCAGGGTCTTTGAAGTAAAGAGAGGTGATTATGATTACACTCTCAAAAACAGTGCATTAAAGTGAGATTAAATTGTAAGTTAAAAGTCAATTAGGGTTTAAAATATTTTTTAAGAATTTAATGAGGCTAGGACGGAAATTGGCTGCATTTTTTTTTAAATATGGCGACTATTATGGGATATTTTAATTACAAAGTGAAACGTGTCCAGTAGTTGTGTTTATTTCCTTTGGGGTGTTTTTGAGATTGAGTGCAGTAGAGAAGTCTTGCGAAGAAGTTTCGTCATTCCACATTCAAAAATTATACAATTACATTTATTTAGAGTTCTTTCTTTGAAAGTGGAAATTAATTAGTACAAACGTAAGATTACTAATTTCAACTGCACAATTCGTAGTGTCGTGGTGCCCTAACGTGGGTCAGTGGTTGGTTCTTGTCAGCAGTTGAAAATTTGTGGGCGGTTGGACGAATTGGATATCATCGAACGTATAAGTAACGTGTTGTTTGGTTAGTTCACAATCACGCACAAGTTATCTGTGAACTTGGAAGTTCGTTGAGCTAGCCAAAAAGAATTTGAAACGTTATTTAGAAAATCTGCAAGTGCGAAAAGTATTTTGACTTTAACTGGAACAGGGAGAACTTAATTGAAACTTATTGGGAAGGAAGTAGTGCGGAGTGATGGCATCAAATAAAAGGTCATCAGTTGCTACCACTGGGGGATCATCTACAGGTTCTGTAGATTTCATACTTAGGACAGCAAGTAAGTCTCAAATTGTAATCCAAAATTCCTTTATTCCGATTGGCTCATACGAGTCTTCCCTAGGAGTACACATTCACACAAAAAATAATAAGAGTACCCTTCTATCACTTCGATAGAAATCTTTCCTAGTAATACTAAATTATAACAAGCGATTACAAGATATAAACACGCGTGCTGTCATACTTCGTACCTTTACATTATTGTGGGAATGTTTTCGATTAAACGATATCGAGCTTTATTTATTGTGGCTCATTACTCTATGACTCTCAATTTGTCAATAATATATTTTTGGGCTTATTTGCCATATTGATTGGCTCGGCGGTTTATTCTGACAAGTGGCCGTGGTTTGGTTAGAATTTCTGTATACCTATGTATTGTAACAAGGAATAGAATTCGAAACAATCAATATCCGTTAAAACAACGGAGTTACGTTTTATGGCGACAGAACGCTGCTGTCAAAGCTTCGATTTACTTGGATATAACTTTGGCTTCCAAAACTGTTGTTTCAATAAATGCAAAAATTTAAATTTAACTGAACAAGAGAATCCTGTAAAATTGGTGAATTGAAATTTTGTTGAAATAAGGATTAATGAGTTATTGGGAGGGACTTTCATTCAGTATAAGCAACACGTCTTCATTGACGCTAGTGATTTGTTTATTTTCGCAGTGGAGCGTCAATCTGGTAACAAGCGTCCAATTCGGCCTAAACTTGTGGATGATTCACTCCTGGCAGATGATTCAGATGATTCCGATTTCAATGTCGATGAACACGACTCTGTGTCTGGTACTGATATATCAAAGGACTCAAACTCTAGCGGTGCAAGTGGTAAGCGTTCGTTTAAATCTACGCTTATCATCCTGTTAATTTTGTGTTCTCTGCTGACCTCCATTACCATTATTTACAGTTTTTTTAAAATAATATAACCTGAAAACGTCTTTAGATGAAGGAAGCGATGATGAGAACAGTCGAGATAGTTCAGATTCAGAAATCCCACAAGGGAAATCATCGCTCCTTAGAGAAGCTATGCAGAAACTGGACAATGAAAGCTCGGGGTTTTATCCCCCTGCGGGTTTGGGGTCAAAGAAGAAAAAAACTAAGAAGAAACCAAAACCGAAAAAAGTTGTTGCAGGAAAGAAAGCAGGTAAAACAAATGGGACGATATCAAAGGCAAAGAAGACAACTAAGAAACTTCCGGCAACAGCGACCAAGGATGAGAGGAAGAGAAGCAATCCCTATTCTGGATCTGTTATGGACAGAGTTTTCAAGGCAACTTGCGCAATGCGTGATATTAGAAGTGATGTATGCTGAATAAATTATATGCCTTTGTCTGTCTCAACCGATGAATTGATGATAATTAGTGACGAACAATTCAAATGTTTTGCAGATCGATTTAAATCGCAAAATTTGTTCCTTTTGTTTGGGAGAGAAGAATGACGGATCGAATGAAATCGTGGAGTGTGACTCCTGCAAAATTACAGTTCACGAAGGTACGTTCTAAACGGAAGACTTACAACTAAGCGTAAATTCTAATAATGCTTGCAGGTACTTTATTTGCCGTTTAATTGAGATAACTAATTGCAGGTTGTTATGGCCTAAGCGACAACCTCAGTGTTTCCAGCGACTCTGGTTCCTCTTCAGCAACTGAACCCTGGTTCTGTGATTTTTGCAAAAACCCAGACAACCGATGTAGTTGCGCTCTCTGTCCTAACCCTGGTACTTACAATTTACCTTACGACAACTTCAGTCTACTTAGCTGCGTATTTAAAATATACTCCGTAAATATTACGAAAACTTACCGAAAGAATTTATTCCAGGTGGATTACTGAAAGCGACCGCAGAAGAACAATTTGTTCACCTTGTGTGCGCTCATTACACGCGTGGGATAATTTCACGCATGGACAATAAAGTCTACCTAGATACAATTGTATTTTCAAAATGGGGAAACAAGCCTTGTACGCTATGTTCCAGTAGTCGATTCGCCAGCACTGGTATTACCGTTGAATGTGATGCTGGTTTATGCAAACAATATGTCCATGTCTCCTGGTATTTCCGCTTACCTTACTACTTAGTAGTTGTAAAAAGAATAATAATTATATAAAAGTTTGTTTCAGCGCTCAAAGGTTCGGCCTCCTTTCGGATCCGTGCTCCGGAGGAATAAACGATGAAGACGACCAACTTTTTGCATCATGTAAACTACACGGACAGAAAGACCAAGCAAAGTTAGTTCTTTTATTCTTTGGTCTAATTTGTTTATTTTCATGCACTAGAAATATTCAGTGTCACATGTTACTGATTGGTGTTTTAGGCACAGGGCCACGCTTTTCAAAGTCCTACAAGAACAAATTAGAATCAAACGGGAAAAGTCAAGCTTCTGTCTAACTCCAGCTATACGGGTTAGTCAGGGTAGAATTCAAGAACGATTGCGCAAGGTACAAGCTAAGCTAGCTGCTAAGCGAATGATACACTCTGTCGGATCAAGTCTAGTCTCCAACTTAGTCAATGGCAACAAACTTCCATTTCGGCGATTATGTGCTCTGCCTCAAAAACGAAAATCACGCAACCTTAGGTCGTGCGCTTATTCGGTCTCGAAATTCTTACAGAAAATTGAGAATATGGGGGGAGACATCACATCACTGGAACTTGAAGAAAAGAATGAAAGAATAGTTGCCAACATTAAGAAGCGATGGAACGTTCTTCCAAGCCTCACGGTCGAATTTACAGCGTACTACTTTGACCGGGAAGCACGGATTGAGGCTCTGAGTAAACAGTGTCGGGAGTTGGTGGAAGAAAATGAGAATTTGAATGACAGACAAATTGCATTGAACACTGTACTGGAAAATGAAGCAGTGGACCACATGGAAATCATGGATGATACACTGACTATGAATTCGGAGTTGGCAGATCTCAGAAATATTTTGAAAACCTTCAGCCCTGGAAATAAAACCTTCACTACTTCTACCGTCCTCAAGGGCCTTCCACAGCGCCCGAAGTCTCCCGTCCGAAAGTCTCCCATGTCGCAAAATATTAATAGTACTGGTAACACAGAGTCGAAGAAGACGGGTGTTAGCCTTCCATCCGCCAATCCAGGTATATTTTCTTTTGTTTTTAAAAAAACAAATGTTTTGTCAATTTTGTATATCATTCAACTTACTTAGGTCGGCTCACTCTGCATATTTGTGCCATTTGCAAAAAATCCGACCAGCAGCATCTAATCACAAAGTGTGACGATTGCGCCTTGAATTTTCACTTGGGTAAGTGGAAGAGACAGTTATAAAGCGATCGATTTCACACGTAGTTACCCTATGCGTCTCTACATTATTTTTGGTGTAGGATGTCTTGATCCGCCACTTACTCGTATGCCAAGACGATCCAAACTGGTTGGATGGTAAGCCCAATAATGCTCAATCCTAAACCTTGCACCATCACACTCTAAATTGAATTCAATGGTATATGGAGACTTTCTAAAGTGATGCGACCGTTTGTATACATGCCATCAGGATTTGTTCGGACTGCTGTGAAGAGAAGTCTGAGAAGGAGGAAGAGGTAATTGACACTGACGCACCGAGAGCCCTTCGTGGCAGGACGCAGCTCAAACGACCAGAAAAGTATAGAGGAAATGAAGATTCGGACGATGATGTGGTCATTTTGAAGGAAAAATCAGGAATCAAAGCCCCACAGTCGCAGAAGTCTCCTGCGCTCGAATCGGTCGTGGTTCCAATAACATCAAAACCTGTTCCTGATGTAAGTACTGATTAACCTTTTGAAAGGTACAAAAACATAGTTTTTTGAAAATGTCGTTTTCCAATATTCACCTTAATTGCCACATTACCTCTACCTTAACCTGATATTACTTACAATTCTTTAATCCTTGCATGTAGCTCCTTCGTCTGAAAGTTCAACCTATGGAATGTCCGCATAAGATGGAACCAGAAAATATCCAGGTCTTCAATTCGTCACCTGGTGTTCTTTTACGTTATTCTAATGTTAACATACTCAAGAAAATGAACTCATCGGCGTCACCCGCACCTAGAGGCCTTATCCGACCGGCTCGGTTTACTCCGCCACAACCCGCTAAGAAAATGAAAATGTCTACTACAACATCACCATGTTCACTTGTCAAAGGCAGCGTAAAATCTAATGCAAAGGACATTGTCCCTCCACCTGCATCTCCGCCTAATCGCTTCGTTCGAATTTTGCCGAAGCCAGAAAGAAAAGAAGAGACATCTAATCAAATGAAGACATCGCCAAAATTGTCCAAAGGGAAAACGACACCTAAGGGTACAAAGAGCTCGCTGTCGTCTCTTCCGGGAACGAATTGGAAAACTCCAGACACAGGGCCTAATCACGCTGTCAATGGTATAAATCCACATCAGCAGGCATCTCCTCAATCGTCTTCTAAGAAATTGAAAGTTGTGGTAAGATACCCAATATTTGTCAGGATATTTCTCGTCAGGTGGCACCCCAACGAACTTCACGACGGTTTATCTTGTTTCTAGTTATCTCCAGTAAATTCTGAACATGGTACAAAAGTGCGGATTAATGATTCCATCAGTCCTCGACTACGTGTGTCAAATGAAACCAAGACTGGCTCAAGCACTCCTCAAATGAAGAAAGGAACTCTGTCAATTCCAAAAACATTAAGCTGCACTTCAATTCCCCCAGCAGGAGGTGATTCCAAGCCTCAAAGAAAATCCAGTGCAAGAACGAAGAAAATAGAGAACAAAGCCAACCATTACATAACCAACCCCAACCCTAATACGTTTGTACAGGGTGACGGGGCACATTGCAATAGCGTGACATCAGGTATAGAAAGTTCAAACGGTTCTGGGAAGTGCTCGGTCTGTGCCAAGGCAGAGGACAAGAAAAATTTAGTTATGTAAGTTTTTAAGGAAATGTAGTAGTTAACCCACACGTGCTTTGATTCTTCCCATCTTCTTTTCTGTATCTTCTACTATTCAGGTGCGACGATTGTAACCTTGAATTTCATTTCAATTGTGTTCCACCCTACATGCCCTACAACCCGAAACGTCGAGGCTATGCTTGGGTATGTGAGCGATGTGGGGATAAATCTGATGACGAGGGAAATATTGGAGCGGTTCGAGTAAGCTACTAATCAAGACGCTTTTACAAGCATTCCGGACGAGCGTGATTTTGATTTCTAAAATATAATTCAAGGTTTCCGTTTGAACAGAAGTGACAGAGTGTTAGTTTTCTGATTTAGGATGGACGCTGCGTAATTGTAATTCTCTCATTGCAGGAAAATGTGAATGGAGTCCAGAAGAACTAAATGGAATCATTCTTGAAAATTCCATGAGTTGTGGTAACTACTGCTACTATAATTCCTATTCCTGTTGGCTGTTAGCCTGATGTTTGTAAGNAATGTGAATGGAGTCCAGAAGAACTAAATGGAATCATTCTTGAAAATTCCATGAGTTGTGGTAACTACTGCTACTATAATTCCTATTCCTGTTGGCTGTTAGCCTGATGTTTGTAAGCCGGATTTCCAAAAAACGCCCGCTCGTGATTCTAAAAAAAAATAAACTGTATACCTACTTTTTTTGTTTCTAATTCCGTATTTTATTTTCCAAGTTACTTAACAAACTCTTGGTATACTATTTTTCTGTGAAATGAATGGATTATTTTATACTTCTTCTCTCAATAAATATGACGCCTTCTGGTATCTCAATTATCAAAGCCGCAAGTCCGGTTTGCTATTATTATGATTTTCAATAAATCTTCGCACATATACGAAAGCCAAACAAGCCCGTCATATGACGGGATTAAAATTACTTACTACTACCAAAAAAATTAACCAAAAACATACGCCCAGACGGCCCATAAATGTTGAATTTTAGGAAAATGGGCCGCCTAGATGTATGTTTTAGGTTAATTTTTTTGGTAGTAGTAAGTAATTTTAATCGCGTCATATGACGGGCTTGTTTGGCTTTCGTATCCATCCCACCATAGAAAGGGTTCTAGGGTGGGATGATACTGACACAGATTATTTTACTTTTGGTGTATCCAGACCGTCCTAGGACGGGCTTGTTTGGCTAGTTTAGAAAGAGTCATTATTTTGTTTTACACGTTCGCAGTAAGCATACCTTTTCTGAAATTCTAATTACACCCAACGTTGCAAATTCCCGGTCCTGGATGCACAATCTTTACTAAAGATTCTTTAGTGAGATCTTTTGTGAAAATAAAACATTGAAACCAGTTCTCAAAAACTTGGGAGTTGTGTAGCTACATTTACTGATCGTATTCACATTTCAAGGAAATGTGAATACGATTTTTGTTAAAATTATTCAACCATCTTGGAATAGGGTAGAGGGAGATGCGTTAGGGTTTAGAGGGTGAAGCGAAGCTACATATTTTTTTTAAACGTAGGTAGCTTTTTAAAAAAAAAACGTTAGTTTTTGCTTCATGTTAGTGAAATCAGTTGCGTTTAATAACTAAACGTAACCTAAATTAGGTTGGAAATAGGTTAAATTACTGAAATGAAGCCTGCTTTTAAGTTTACGCATTTCTTTCTTATGGATTTCGCTACAAACTTTTAGTTCAAGTTTTATAAGGGTTTATAAGAATCCTTCCGTAGATTAGTGTGACGACGAGAAAATTACAAAAAGAACCAATTGCGAACTTCTCTCATTTATAATTTACGAAAATTGAATTTTTATTATTATGACTGCAAGAGACACTTTAAAGACAAAAGATTTACCAAGAAACTTTAAGGTTTACCCAAACTTCAAAATATTTAGCTGCAGGCTGTTTAGAACTCTTTGTTAGTTACACAAAAGGTAACGTAGATGGCAAGAACGAAAAGAAATACTGAAAATAATTTAACTACGAATGATATAAATGATGGTTGAACGCTCAAGCCGACGTAAAGGGCTTTAAAACCATTCACGCATACTGCCAATGATCCCCGAGCCTTACATTGAAAGGCGTGACGAATGTTTTGACTAATCGCAAGCCCACGGCCAAATAAGATTCCGGAAGTTGGATTGTAAATGTACACTTCAAGTTTCCATGATCGGCTTCCATTGGGCTCAACCTGCAAGCATTCTTTCAATTGCCAAGCTGAGACCTTCAAGCATGTTCCGGCAATAAGAACACTCTTTTCGTTCACGTGCAACCCGTTGATATTTCCAGCCCAAGAAATTATACCCGTTCCAGTATTGGGAATAGACAGTTGAACTTTAGAGAAAACGGATTCCATTGCTCGAATCTCCTTTTCAGCCCAAATCTGAATTTGGTTTCCGTCTTGAAACATATTGATAATGAAAGGCTTTCCTGCTACTTCCAAAAGGAAGAGTCGCTCGACACCACCTAGTGATTGCTTCTGCAGTTAGAACAATATTTCCCGTATCCCGTTAAGTATTAATTAAATCAAGGAATTTGGACACTTACGTTTGACGAACATTTTAGACGAAGGTGCAACCATCACAGTATGGATGAAGCGACCCGTGGCGCAATGAACAGCGCTAACCCCATGCGTATTCTTAAGATGGTCAATGTAACGTGAGGCATCCATTAGTTTGTGTCTACATCCGTTCACAGCTAGGCAACATCGTATTGGATTTCTACAGTTAAATAGATTAATTTCATCTACCCTTAGTCACAATGGTTGAAATTTTTTGAGGGAAGATCGACTCACCCCGCTACGGACGGTGTTCTCCCAGTTGGTACACTTGAACTTAAAGATGATCCTTGAATTATTTTTTTTATGGTGCACACGGATGCCTCGGCTATGAAGCTCCTAGTACCATGAAATTTTCCTCGACAAAGTGGACAAATGTTGAGCATTCCATGACATCGTGCACAAACCAAATGACCCACAATACATGTAAATATTGGCTTCGTAGGAAACTCGAAGCAGACAGGACATTCTAAATTCTGTGCTAACTCTTCGACCAGACGCTGGCTGTCCATTGTATCGAGAGTAAGTTGTGGTCGATTCTTCCTAATAGGTACAGTAACAAAAACACTAGTGACTAAGACGTCCTGGAGTTTGTAGATCACTGGAAATACGAATGTAGTTGGACTTACCAGCGCCCGGCTCGCACAGTTATTCTCTTGTTGACAATGATAAAGCCTTCGTCACCCGAACCCTCAGTCATGTTAAGCAGTGACGACACCAGTTTTTGTGTTAGTTCCACATAACACAACGGTGCCACGGTAGTCTTGTTGGTGTAACAATAAAATCAAGAGTGCCTCTGCCTGCTTTTCTATTATTGCATTGCATTGTTGTCGCCAATAATAAAAAAAAAATTTCCCGCATATTTTTCCTTTTGCTGCCTCGCTCCCCCTCCTCCAGTCCGGTCCGTAGTGAGAATTAATTTTAAAATGGAATCTCAGGGGAATAATTATTTTTCGTCGACTACTGTTAACCCTTCCCGTCGGGGGCCCTAGAATTACAGGTGGAATTGATCCGGATGACTAATCATCCAGTAAAATTACAGGTATATCGAGACAGGTGAGTTGATCAGGTGACCTAATTAGCATACCTGTTATAAGGGATGAAAATGCATCCAGGTCAATTACAGGTGGGAGTTTTGGGGGTTTTCAGC
>JABASL010000514.1:0-16520 GCA_019775825.1 Neanura muscorum | reverse complement strand
TCTATCATGAACCATCACGCTAAACCTAATAAATTGTTGTTTCTGCACAACTTCCTCTTCACCAGAAATTGTTCAACATTAAAACTAATTTTCGTTCACGAGAAATTGTGCAACATAAAACCTAATTTTGGAACTTCCTGTTTACCCACATAGTATTGTGCAATGTTGAAACTCTGTATGGTATAAATTCCTTGATTTTTTACTACAGGACAATTTTGCAACACTAAATACATTTTAATTAGTTCTGCGCACCGAAAACCACTCCGGTTTCATAATGCGCATGTGTCCTGGGAATGCCTTGGTCACATTCCAGTGACATCATATCAAGTAGCGAATTGGCACCGTCCTTTTAGAAGCTACGTTACTTTATTATTGGCATCCAAGATTGCACGATGTTGTACTGTAATCCAGAAAGTGTGCAATACCAATCATATTTGCACATTGAACTGAACAGTTTTTGAACTCGGGGGTCAATATAGTGCACATGTTGGCCCATCTTCAACCTCCCTTCCTAACTTTGGTCAGTGTTTACCAAATTTCTTGTCCATCCGACGTTGCCTACTCAAGACATCGTTTTCGGGACAGACAGACATGATGATCACACAAGTCCCAGCTCGGGCTAAAAAAATGAATTCAATTGACGTCTGCTTCTGCTCCGTATGTTCCATTGTAAATGTAAGCTATGGTAATTTTTTAGCATAGGTAATATTTATTTTGCATTTTGAATTCTGTTAAAACAAGACCTTTCATAAACGTTTCTGAAAGTTTGTTCCGAATGCTTTCCTAGAGCATCAGCGTGATGAATACTTTGAGTTATAATAATTTTAACTTGTCAGTAAGAAAAATATCCCATCTTCAACCTCCCTTCCTAACTTTGGTCAGTGTTTACCAAATTTCTTGTCCATCGGACGTTGCCTACTCAAGACATCGTTTTCGGGACAGACAGACATGATGATCACACAAGTCCCGGCTCGGGCTAAAAATGAATGCAATTGACGTCTGTTTCTGCTCTGTATGTTCCCTTGTAAATGTAAACTATGGTAATTTTTTAGCATAGGTAATATTTATTTTGCATTTTGAATTTTGTTAAAACAAGACCTTTCATAAACGTTTCTGAAAGTTTGTTCCGAAAGCTTTCCTAGAGCATCAGCGTGATGAATACTTTGAGTTATAATAATTTTAACTTGTCAGTAAAAAAATATTGGATGTTACACCTATAACAGTTCTCTTAACTAATATTTCAGACGTCTCACTAACAAAATTATTGGATCATTCAGTTCAAACAGTTTTTAAAAATTAATTTGTAGTAATAATGGCCGAGTTCAGAATGAGCACTGTTAAAATGCATTTATTGCTTGAATTCATAAAACTTCGAAAAATTAGATACTGGAGAAAGTAAAATTGTCACTGAGTCCCGATGATTTTAATTAATTGTGGCCAGAACAGGCAGTATGAATTTTGACAAAAGTAAAAATGGAGTAATTTTCCAAATTAATAAAACTTTAGTTAATTGCTTTTAGTAAAATTGGTTCTAGGGTGTCCCGAGTATTTTAATTAATTGTGGCCAGAACAGGCAGTATGAATTTTGACAAAAGTAAAAATGGAGTAATTTTCCAAATTAATAAAACTTTAGTTAATTGCTTTTAGTAAAATTGGTTCTAGGGTGAGATGGGGATGAAAGCGATGTGGTGTAGATGAAAATGCCCGTTGGCCGTGGAGGAGAAAGTGAAGTGAAGGTGAGTGGCGGGAGAAGAGAAAGCCTGTAGAAAACGTTGCTTTTCGTCTTGTGTTGGCTGAAAATTTTCTCATAAAGTGAGAGAAATGGACAAAGATTAATCGTTCTCTGTCCCGTTGATGGCTGAATTATTCTGCTCAAGTTGTTACTTTACTCAAAGCCCTCTTCAACTCAACATTTTCTTCTACTATCCTAACACTGCCAGCACGAGCACAGACTTTCACTTTGAGTCCACTGGAGATTTTGCCAAATAAGAACAAGCGAGGGCAAAAATGCGAGAAAAGAAAAAGCTTTTTTCTTACTTTCACTCACCAGTAGTCGAGACAGAGTTAGTAAGTAGTGGATTTAGGCCTTACTTTCTTCTTCTTTCACTTCGTCCAAGTGTTGCATTAACACTAAGAGTACAAACATGTCCAGTTTCACTCCACTTCCTTCGGCCCTTCTTTGGTCAAGGCATTAACCAACATTACTTTAAATGCGAGAAAAGAAAAAGCTTTTTTCTTGCTTTCTCTCACCAGTAGTCGAGACAGAGTTAGTAAGTAGTGGATTTAGGCTTTACTTTCTTCTTCTTTTACTTCGTCCAAGTGTTGCATTAACACTAAGAGTACAAACATGTCCAGTTTCACTCCACTTCCTTCGGCCCTTCTTTGGTCAAGGCATTAACCAACATTACTTACACAACTCACCATGCCAAACCAAGTCACTCAAAGGGTGAAAGCGCCCAAAACACTCCCAACTCCCAGAAATTTGACTCTAAGAAATAACTTCTGGACAACCCCTACGTAGAATTTTATTTAACGAATGTGAAAGTTATTACTTTCTTTGGACAATTATTCTGGATAAAAATTAATGCACGAAACTAATGGGGTTCAAATCGAAGTTTTTGAGCCCTTTGAACACTTCTAAAAGAAATTATCAGAAATCAGAAGAGCAGATATAATTTTAACTTAGTTATGGAGCGATTTTACCAAATCTCAAATAAAAATTTGATACGGCTTGACTAATTCTGTAACATTAAACTGCACAGTATAGTGTGAAATACAATTTTTCTCCCATTTTTTTCTCATGACGCACGACAACAGAAAAGAATCAATTTATGAAGAATAAAGTTAAGATAAAAGAAAGCTGGAGAAAGTTCTATTAGTTGTGAAGAGAAAACGTTTCTGAGTGCCTTTCTCCAGTATTTTTTTTTCCTGAAAACAAACGTCAAAATGGACAAGACATGTCGATTTTCCCAGCAGTTCCCACTCCTTCTTTTATCTGCCTCTTCCTTCCTGTCCAATGAACCACTTTCAGCCCGTGATAGATTGTTCTCCAAATTTTTCCCTGTCATTCGACGCTCTTCAAACGAACCCAATCACAATTCTCACAAAGTAAATACTCATACAATTTCACAATAATCCACGCTTGAGTTATTCTTCGAATTTTCTACGTTTCAGAAACCAGCACGAATTACATATTGCACAGCCCTCAACCATTTTCCTCGTTTTATTGAAATGAAAGCTGACAGCTAGGAATAAATTTTTTGTGGATTTGATTTGATGCAAATCGATCCCCTTGAGGAAATATGGAAAGTGAAGTGACAGATTAGTTTTCAAATTGAAAATGATTCCCAGATTTCGGAGATTTGTGAACCAAAATTTTTATTCTCTTTAGGGATTCCTTATTTGTTTGTTTAGGAATCCTTGTAGATTACATATAGCACAGAAATACGAACCAATATTATATACAAATTATTTTAAGACTCCCAAAATTTATCACCCAGCTAAATGAAAAAATAACTATTTAAAAGCTTGTAATTAAACGAAACATGTATAACAATTGAATTTTTTTTTAAACAAAACTGGGTCCTGTTTTGTACTTTTTGAAATTGGTGAGAAACTAATCTTCAAATTTTCGTGGGTGTGATGCCGGAATAGCGGATTCTTTTTTAAGCATTTTCGAATAGACCGGTTTATAATAAATCATTTTTGGAGGGCTGCGAGTTTTGACATTTTCCTACTGGTTGGTGCTTGGATTCCGTTTAAATGAGGATTTTCTTCCGGATTGTTTTTCCAGAGACTCTTAAAAGTACTGGGATGGGCAAGTAATGGGGCCAGTTACGTGAAATTACATGTTAACTTAAAAGACGTAAATTTGAGGGAGACCTGGTAAGTTGAGTAGCTTAGCTAAATTCCTGCTGGAGATCCAAGATGGTTTCCCAACTTCCCAAAATGAAAAAAAAAGGAAATGGATTCCTATGCCTTCGTTCCTATGTTGTTGAAGTATAAAATCCTGCAAGACATCTTTGGATCTTTTTTCTGCTTGACATGAGGACTGACTTAAGATTTTCTCTGACGTTGGGGTGTGCCAATCATATTTTAGAAAAAGGAAAAACCAGTCTCTGCATGAATCCAAGCATGAATAGGGAGGACCACAAAATCCCACAAGAGCCTCAGAGCCCTTCCTCATCTCTCTCCCTCTCTGAATTATTCATTTTCGAAACGAAAACCGAAACGCTTTTCCAAAATTAAAATTGAAATTGTTGGTTTCCAGCAGAGGCTGGAATAAAGTCCAACGCAGTCAAAGAATCAACTTTTCTCTGAGGCGACTCAAAGTCAGCTTTACGATTCAGGCATTGACCAAGATTGGGTGCGATATTGATGGATTTGCATTCAAATTGGATCAGAACCAAAACAATGGAGTCTCGCCTTCTTTTCAATTTTGTTGACACAAGGAACAACGGCTTTGTCTAACAATTGGCAAGTCATGGCCAGGGGTCAGGTCAACTTGGATCCTTGTCACTTTAATTAAAGTTTAATAAGTGCCACGGTAGGAACCACTGTTCTCTCTCAATGGAGTCTCGAACACATACACATGAGGAGGCTTATTCTGAGACTGCTGAATTGTTCGTTCCCATTGTTGTTCTTTCCTCCCGGCCAGCACCAAAGAATTCCAGTTCCCTTTTTGAAAAAAAAAAGCTTTCTGAATCTTCTGAGTCTCTCTAGGTTGAGTGACAGATATATTGTTCGGAGGTTTGAATCTGCTGTGACGCTGTGACGCTTTGGATTCTTGTTTATTTGTAAGGCTGTGCAGTACGGAGTCTGCGAGCCAACTAGATCTCTCTCTACTCCTCCTCGACGACTTCGTTTCTGTCGTCGTCATTGAACAGAAGTTTGCAGAATGGGAGAGTGAGAATCCATTAATCAGCCTATCGAATAATCCATGACACATTATAAAGGGAGGGATAATAGCTGGAAAGTAAGCGCCCTTAGCGGCTGGGCTCCGATTACCCCTGCTGTGACCTCGTGTGCATAATTCCTTCTTCCATTCCAGGCCTCTTTTCATTTTAACAGTCTTGACTCAAAAGGCTTTGAGAACTGTTGGAGCAATGGGCTTCACAGTATCCATTGATTTTTTGGTTGATTTTATTAAAAGACGAGGAATTGACTGACTGGGTGTAGAGAGAAAGGGTTCAAGAAAATACTTTTTGGAGTCGATGGCCCATCAGATCAAAATCCATGATTCGGGCGTCAGAAATTACATGGGAGAGTCCCCTGCTAAGTTAACTGACGATCAACTTCGATCCCAATGGAGAACCTCCCAGGAATAGAGCCAGACCAAGGTCAGAGGTCAGAGCCCATCTCACGCAGCCAGAATAATTCCAATTGAATTCAATTCGCAAGCTTTTTTTCCAGAAATATCACTAACTTATTCTTTATTAACTAAAATATTTTGCCGTTATTTCCCATTCATTTTAATACGGTTGCATTTACGCTCAACCATTAATCCAAAGATGTTTTCATATTCGTTTGTAAATGAATTCGTTGAATAAAATTTTTACTCTTAGTTTAAAAAATTCCCAAATTTCTTGACGAAATTGCCGAAATCGGCTCCGCCAATATTGGTGAAATGTCACGGCTCTCTAAAACAACTGTAGCGTCGCACTGACCAGTAAGTTTACTCGTCGGTACCGTTTCTTTAATCCCGAAACCAAAAGTGCGAAGAGCGTGGGTGAAATCGGCTCGACTTATTATGCGTTTGCTATATTTTTCTTTCATTTTGAAATTTTCGTTGAAAGTTTCGTTAGATGTGCTTCCGTTGATGGTTTGACTGGCCTGGTAAGCATTCCTTCCAGCCCCAGTTGCGCTTCTATGTTCTCCGATTACGCAATTCTTCTTGAAGGAAGAAGAAGAAAGAAGCAAGGAGAGAAAAAATTAAAAAGGAAAGAAGGAAGCCGTCAAGATGTGGCGAAACGACGAGAAGATTAATGTGATAAGTTTTGGATCTTGTCTTGAAGAAGAGCAACAGAAGCAAAGCGACTCAGACAGACTTCCTTCCTTATTCACCCGGGTCTTTTCTAGAATACCCGAATCTTTACAATACCCACCCACTCTTCTCAACTCTCCGAAAAAACGAAACCCTCATCATCATCATCATCCCTCCATTCCCATTTCTTAATGCTCTCCTCCAAGACAACACACCACAAGGAGTAGGAAGGACTAAACCCAAGGCAGCCAATGAGCCAAACCCAACATCTCCATCTTAGAATTATAAATCGGTTTATAATAGCTCTCTGCGAAAACTAGAAAAAATTCTACCCGCATTTTTCTGAAATTTGACGTTTTCAATGGCGTCAAAATTCTCACATTAGAACCTATCAAATGTTTTATCCATTTTTGGCTCCCTACGAAAGTAAGCTGCTGACTTGAAACATTGTGAATCCATTTTCAAATTTTATTTTTATATATTCATGAGGACCCAAAAACTGAAAGTAAACCCTTCTTATTTTCCTGACAATTTTATGCAAAATCACGACTTTAATTTGGGCGCAAGTAAACAAGGGGAAGAGTAATGTGGTGTGTAGCGGTGATTAAAGTAAAAGGAAAATGATGCGGACTGTGAAATTATGAATTATATGGCACAATAATTGAGTGTCTTTCTTTTGTTAAGCTTTACTTCAAGTGAAGATTTTTGTAATTTTTACGGGTTTTTTTTTTCAAAGTTTCAACAGGTAATATACCTTTAAGTCAGACCTGCTGCTGTGTTCATTTGTTTTTGCACCTCTCTTTGATGATTTTCTGCCTTAATCAATTGATGATGATGCAGGATAATAGGCAGAGAAACAGTAGTGTTTGTTTTAGAAAGGCACGAAGTAGCTGGAAGGAATTAAGAAAAGAGGCGGTACTCAATTGGAGAGCATCATCTCATTATGAGATCCGCACCTGGCGGCGAGTTGATTGGATTTTACACACGAAAGGAAACAATAGGATTAATTGAAACTGAATCCATGCTGCCCATCACATATTTCTATCGGTCAATGCGATTTTAAAGTTAACCAAAATTAATAAACATCGACTTGAACCTACACGACGAAAGAAAAATTTCAAGAACGATGTTAGGCTAAAATATAAAAATTTGTTTTATACGATTCTTTCTTAAAATATTATTTCAAAATAGTGAATGTCATTAGCCTAAAAGTGAAGCTGGTTAACTACAAAATTTATGAAAATTGTCTTAACTCACCCGAGTCAGAAGTTACAGTTACCTTTAATTCCACAATTAAACTGTGTTCGACTTTTAACCTGTACATGGCAGTATTTAACATGGTAGCTTGTTTGAAAACCTTCAGTTGTTTTGAAATTTTGAATTGAAATTGAATATTTTTTATCTTTTTTTTAATAGATGAGCTTACCTTGTTGAGTAAAGTTCAATATTAATGCCGAAAAATTAAAGGAAAAATAAGTTAGAAATTATTTCTCTATAGTTCACTGGTAAATCCTGTTTGACAAATCCTTCAAAGTTTAGTTACAAAAAAATTTGTATCAGGAAATGATGCAGAACTTGTTTGTAATTTCAAGGGGCAAAGGACTTATTTGAGACCTAAATGTCAAAATCCGTGACGGATGGACCACCTTCTAAGACGTTAACCCGTTAAGAACGATTACGATTAAAGCACGCGTTGAAGGGACAAAGGATCGCTAGGCTCATTTGTACATTTTCCAACTTTCCGCTTAACCCTTTGCTTTACCCTTTTCTTTTTTTCAAAAACGACTTTTGACTTTGGGGCGGAGAAAACTTTCACTTCTCACCCCAAAATTTAGAATTTGGGTTCTGAAATACAGTGATTTGTAAATGTTGAAATCATGCTATTTCTGGGATTCTTTTCGTGTTGGATTCCCTGCTGTTGCCAAAGCCCTGCTTTCATTTCTTGGCCTTCTTTTGTTGATAGATGGAAAGTGCTCTTCTGGGAGTTTTATGGGCAGATAATGAGATCCACCTGACCGCACCCCTTCTTCCCTCCTCTGAGAAATATTAAGAACCTAAGAATAGCAAAAGTTCTTTAAAAGATTTGAAGATGTTTCGTGATGTAGTCAAAAGTATCCATATTTTCAATATTCATCTCCATTCGGATGCATTGCCTTTGGCAAGAGTAAGTGGATTTGAAGATTTGACGCAGAGGTGATCGGATCGTGTGTGTTGAATTCGGAATCAGAGAGAGAGAGCATCAACTCCATCATCCCTCCAGTCATAATAACCAACAAACCAAGTCCAAACAAGTGAAAGGCATTGGGAAAATGACGGATCATCACACCAAGTCCATACAAATTCTTTTAAATTTTAGGCAGAGTTGAAGGTTAAGTGGCCCACTGGGTCAAATTACGATTATGTGTAGTGTACAAGTCACGGAAATGACAATGAAATAAATAAACGTTATAGTGAATGTCAAAGATGTGTCATCATAAGGATTCTAATACCCAAACCTCACAGAATTCAGAATTAGAAATTCCCTTTGGTTTAAAACAATTTCCTGCTTAGGTGGAAGTTAATCGGTGATGCAATTCTCGTAGCAGTAGAGAGCTTTAGCTTATATTTAATTTTGACAAGTGAATAAATTTCTTTTCTTTTCCGTTACGCAGCTTATCCGATTTGAATTCTCGTCACTTGAAGCCTGGACGTTTAATTTAAATTAAAATTAAAAGTGATTAAAATTGCAATTGAAAGAATGGCATTATTTTAACAAATTCATAACCCAATTACCCTTTTTCCTGTGCAGGGTAATTTAGTTTAACTGTCCTTAGGATCTCAAATTTTTCCAATGCCATATTTTGCTAGCCGAACTCAATTTACCTAAAAAGCGCAACGGCTTATTCGGCCAAGGTTTATTTTATTTCATGTTTTATAACTTTTGTTTTGTTTTAATGAATGCTTTACCATTTGTGACACGCCCGTTCTCTAGAACTCTGGAGAATTATCATTTTTCCGTCTTCAACAACCTAAAACAATATGAAATGAAATGAAAAGTTCCAAATGAAAACTAGGAAATTCGATTCTGAATAATTAAGGAATTCGTAGACAAGTCAACCATGCGTACAAATGCCCCTTGACCTTCAGAGAGAGGCTTTATGTTTTATAACTTTTGTTTTGTTTTAACGAATGCTTTACCATTTGTGACACGCCCGTTCTCTAGAACTCTGAAGAATTATCATTTTTATGTCTTCAACAACCTAAAACAATATGAAATGAAATGAGAAGTTCCAAATGAAAACTAGGAAATTCGATTCTGAATAATTAAGGAATTCGTAGACAAGTCAACCATGCGTACAAATGCCCCTTGACCTTCAGAGAGAGGCTTCAAAGTAGTCCAAATATAATCGGGCGTTATACAAGTTTACAAGCCGTTGAATCGATGTTCTCTTAGTTTGTATCTGAAAATTTAAAAAAATTTGGCTAATTTTTCACCGCTTTCCGGAATTATTGAGGTTAACGATAGCTGAAAGAAAAGCATTTATTTTATGGTTAGATTCAATTCCTTTGGGAAATTAAACCTTTGGAGTTGATCCAGTTTGTGATGAAGCACGGAAGGAAATTTTGCATTCAATTAATTAAGAATCTTCACTTTAGTATTCAGTACCTCACAAAAATAATAACCCGACGGGCGCTTTGAAAATCAGCTGAATGGAGCGCAGTACCGACCACGCTTAATAAAATATTCCCATGGTCTTTAGTTGAAATTGCCACAACTCGTTAGTAAATTGTTTTGGAAATTAGAATATGTTCCCTGTGCGTGAAATATCATCGTACAGAGCGGCATTAATTTTTATTGAAGAGCAGGGTTGAAACACGTTATTTTGCTTCGTCTTACCTTGTAAGCAATTATTCCCCAATAAAAGCTGGCTTAATTTTCATTGTAATATCCGAAATTTTTTCACACAAAGTTACCACGCATTTTTATTTGTTCATGTTTGATAATCAAGTGTTTTTACGTATACACCTTTGTTCCAGTTACAATCAAGGATTAACAAATCACTTCTTAGGAAGAAATCAAATCCCAGTTCATAAACAGGTTCCTCTTTTACAAGAATTGTTTTGATAATACTTTCACTTCCTGTTCTCAAGTGCTGATTTCATTAAATCCTTAGTTAACCACCTCACGTTTTCTGGCATAAATTAAAATTTCATACGCTTCTGCAACGCATGTACCATAAAGTACGCTGTTCTACAAAACTAACCCAATACTACCGTGGTATTAACTATCAGAATAAATAACAAATTAAAGGAACTTTAAAACCGCTGGTACAAAATTCTGTAAGGTTCCTGCTTACTCAGGTTTCTTTTTTTAGTAAAATATAAGTCAGAAAATTATTCACTTGTCCCTCAGCTAAAAACAATATCCTCGAGCTGTACCAAATTTTAAACTAATTCTCTATTAGGGAGATTCTACTGAATATTAGGAGTGGTTTTAAAAAAATGTGTCTGAAACAAAAACTGAAAAATAATACTGTTAGGCAGCACAGTGAAAAATTTAAAGTTACAATGACGTAAGTCCATATTCAGGAGAGGGAGAGCATTTAATTCCTGACAATTGAATTCCATCGGGATTGGAAGTTGTTGAAGATGCTGAAGATGAGGAATTTCCTAGGAAGCTACTTAGATCCGGTGGCAAGTAATTATTATTCTGGGGAACCCGATGACCTTGGGTCACGGACGCCTGTGTGGCATTGGACGACTGCTGAGAACTACCATTAGCCACTGCTTGTTGTTGCTGTCCTTGTGCCCCTTTTGGTTTTCTTCTAGTATTTTTAGTGTTTGGCAACTTATGGTCCTTCTTAAATTTCATTCTCCGATTTTGAAACCAAATTTTAATTTGTCTCTCGGAGAGAACGAGACTGTGAGCGATTTCGATCCGTCTTCGCCGAGTCAGGTATCGATTAAAGTGAAATTCTTTTTCTAGTTCCAGGATTTGGTGACGAGTATAGGCAGTTCGCTGACGTTTTGGTTCCATTCCAGGCGGACAGGAACCGTTCGCTGTAAAAATAGGCAAGAAAAACGGAAAATCAGTTTCTCCGCCTGCCATTCTTCCTGCTTTCTCCAAATACTTCCGGATTTTCATACAATAGTGTCGTAGAAAATTTTTTCGTTAAATGCTAGGGCAGATTTTCTATATCGGTTTCTTTTAAGCAACTATCCCAAACCAACTTTCAAAAAGTGTTGGGAATTTGCATTCTAAATCACGTCCACTTGAAGTGGAATAATTTGTTAACGGTTTATGTTTTCACCCGTAAATTATGTCCACGTAAATATAATAAAAACACTCTCAGTTTTATATAACGGAGCGTGTAAAGCATGTATTCCGAGATTTTCAGAGTTTGAAAAAAAAAAAAATATTAATTGAACTTACCGACTCCAGCCACGTGTATTTTCTTCATCCAGGGATAGACAGTTCTTTCGCCATCGTCTCCCTCTTCAGAGCAATCCGACGGGATGTTGTTACTACTGTCATCGTCATCACACTCTCCAGGACTCATTGTCATCTCAACGCTGTCAGGATCCATCAGCGACAGCCGAGAATTCGGCGGTGTTCCACTGGACATACCCAATACACCAATTCCTCCTCCATTATTTGTCACGATCACATCACAATCATTGTTATTATTCGTCGGACCAGAACAGTCAACTGACTCGTATTTGCCCAAATACCCTCCAGCTCCACCATGACTCAACCCCCGCATGGGCCCTGGCGGTGATGGAGTTTTGCTTCGATGACCTCCGCTGACCCCATGCGTTATATGCAGCTGCTGGGTCATGAAGTTACTGAGACCGTTGAGAGATGGACTAGAAAGTTGCTGGGAGGGATCATCCATGCTTGGGTAGTATTGAGCCGTTGGCGGTGGCTGCTGCATAGGATGTGGGGATTGTTGCTGAAGGTGTTGTTGGGTCATCACGGGGTAGGATTGCGGGTTAGGAGTAAACCCACCACTGATTGTTGGAGATTCGACGTGGGGCCGTCCAGGGTCAACCGTATTTGGGTATATGATTGGTTGCTGTTGTGGAGGTTGGTTCATGTGCGGGTGAGCATGATGGTGGGGCTGTTGGTGGTAATACATTTGGTGGTGGTTATGGGGATGATGGGTGGGGAAATGTTGAGGATGTGGGGGAAGACCGCTTGCTTGCGGAATGCCTTGACCGTAATAGTCTCCGTAGCACTGGAGGCCACCGTTTCCTGAAGGCGGACCATACTCTTCCAGCGACGGGGGAAACTTGGGGTCTAAATAATTGGCCGGATTGGCCGAATTATTCATTAAAAATGAACTCATTTTCCAAATTCTCTTCAAAACACTCCACTTTTTTTCACAATTTGCATTTAATTATGGAATTCCGTTTGTTAATCAACTTTTACTATTGTGCCGTTCACAGCCCAAAATTAGCAGAAAAACTGTTACAAATCTTGCAATGTAAGATTAACAATTTGACGTGTTTTGGATTCCACAACTTTTGCAAAAGTCAATTTTGTGTGACCATGAAATACCGAAAAGTCAAATTGGTGTGTTCATTATTTTTGTGGCGTATAATTGAGTCTTTCCAAAGTTTATCCATTAATCCACCTGTTCTTTTTGTGGTTGAATTAATTAGGTGAATTGTTCTGGGTTGAAAAGGTGGCGAGAGTTGTTGGTCGTAAAAGAGGAAATAAATCAGCGTAGGTCTCTGTTTCTCTTCTTCTTCTGCAGGGTTTTACCCTTGTTGAGTCTCGGCTGAAGATCATTCCATTTTCCACTAGAAAAACTTACGTAAGAGATCTCCTAGAGAGGATCGCTTTCAAACAAACCGAGAAAACCAGGGAGCACAAATTATTGCCCCATAAATCACATCCGGCCCAAAAGGAACATTTTCACTCACTTTCTCCTTCCCCACTTTCAGTACCTCTTTCCACTTCCTTCCAAGTCTCGAGAAAGTGCTTTCACTTATCTCCGATTTCCACCTCCCTGAACTAATTAGGCCTGAAGTGCTATAGAAGTTAGGTTCATATTCAAAGTGACCACACCGCGGCAGTGGTGAAGATGAAGTCTGACCGTGAAGTCCTATTGGTTCTGGATTGACTATTCGACTGTTGCTGGTACGTAGGCTGGGAGCTCTATTTTAGAAGAGACTCGTAGGGCATTTGTGTTGGTTGTAACTGAAGGCTGTAAGGAAAACTGCCGCCGTCCTGAGGTGATTTGGACAAGAATGATAGATGAGTTTTCTTTTTGAGGCAGAGAAAACACGGCCATCGCGCAAGCATGGGGTGGGTCTCTATTAGCAACACTCCTGCTATGACTCTTCTGTGGATCTGCCACAGAGTTGCATAGGACAAGAGAGCTCTCCGAGCCAAAAGATTCAAAGTAAACGGCGATGGGATACATCGCAAGCCGCGATGATGGGATTCATCGCAAGCCAAGGCTATGTGGTCCATCGCAGCAGTTTTCAGCAGGGGAGAGATGGACAGACCTTGTCGGACGAATCCCTCATCAAACAACGCAATTTCATCTCGAACATTTTGGAATCACCCCTTTTTCAATTAAAATCACGATTAATTTCAACCACAGAAACGTTTTTGGGCAAATTCGTAGCAAACTCAAATGAGTTCAAGGGTCAGTGTTGGTGTAAGATTTGGATGCTCCTCGAGCCCCCCACGGTTTACCAACATAAATCATGTTTTCACCGTCTTGGGATCATACTGAACGGCCAGTTAATAAATGACAACAAGATACAAGCCGGATTTTTTGGTCATTTGAATTAAAATCTGTTCATCTATCGTGTGAAGGTAGTTCCTTGTAAATGGCTTCTAATTCACCAAAATGTTGTCAATGTTTTTTTTGCATCATCTGATTGCACAGATTCGAGCAAGAGATCATATCCTCCTTAACCATTTTAGTGTCAATTGCATCAGAGTTGATACTTGAGAATGCTTTGACATGATTCTGTTGCTTGACTTGGGCGAGAGTGTCAATTGTGAATTGGGAGGGACATTGGACAGAGTTGATTGGAAGAAGAAACAGTGACAACGGGCCATTGTCTCCTGTCCTTGTCACCCATCAAGGCGACTCTTCATTCCATCTGGTCAGAAGCTTATTATTAAAAATCCTAAAGGGAAAATCAGATAAATGTTGGATAGCTATAGCCTCCGGTTGACAATTATTCGGGAGATTTCTCTGAAATCAGACAGAGACGACAACAGCGAAGGGGGCTGGAAATTTTGTTTTGAGTATTTTGGGTGAGGGTGAATCTGGAAATGGAAAAGAGAGTCGTCCAACTTATTCCAAAGTTTCTATATTGGAAACACTTCGGCTCAATCCCTTCCATCAAAGCCTCTCTTCAGAAAGTTGGAAAACAAGATTAATGGTGAGAACTGGAAATTGTATTCAAGTCTTCCTATTTGGATCCTCTTCTTCGCCTGGTGATGCTGAAGTAAAGGCTTCTTCTTCTGATGAGAAGTTTCCCCTGCTCGGCTCAAGAATATCCAGCAAGCACCAGTTGGCTTCGCTTCTTTTTCGTCAGTCAATCCCAAATTCCTTCATTCTAATCATCTCTTACGAAGAAAACGTCGACAGACGCTCAACATCCGATCCATCCGCGCTGCATCTCTAATTAACTTCAGCCCGCCGTCAGAAACAACCACTTTAGTCCCCTCTTACAAAACAATTTCAAATATGATATAATATGGATTTTCTATTTTGTATTAGCTAGGAACAGTACGTTTTTTTTTTTTGTAAAACACAAGTAATGCGCTTTTCAAATTTACAAATTTCAGGCTGGTTTCAGGTTTAGTTTTGGGAACGTGCCCACGTGCAACAGTTTTTCAACTGGCGTTTTTGTTGAGGAGTACTCTTGGAAATTTGGAGAATGTCAGGACTCCGAACCACTTTCTTTTAAATATCAAATTTAAATTCAGAGAATTCGGTTTTCCTGGTTTGAAGATAACTAAATGTTGAATTTACAAACTCCATATTTTTATTGATCATAAAAAACTTTGATTTTGAAGAAATAATTAATTGACAAAGCTAATGTCATTTTTCGCATTAAGTCAGTTACGTGAGTAAAAAAAAACCCAAAATAGTCGTGTATGTACCCGTGATCAAGCGGGCCCTTATCCTTAGGATTTGAGTTAGAATCTCTTCTAAATATGACGTTTTACCAACGGAGACGTTTTTGCAAATTGGCTTGAATTTATCATTCTAAGATTTGAAGAGGGTGTTTGTAGTTTTGCGTTGAACTGCATTTGTGTTGAATGATAACGGCGCAGCGCAGATCTGACTGGCTTATGCTTCGGATCTCCAGCGACTAAACTCCTGGTAAGAAATCAGAGATTCCATTATTGCGGTTTTCTTGGGGTTTATTAGACTGATGCTGCCAGTCAAGGGAATTCTGCCTCCCTCTTCGATCATTACATCGCATTACACACATCAACCCTTTCAGATGACTCACTCACCCTCACGCAACAAATAAAACTGACCCATCGCAACCATCATTGGCAACCTATAGGAGAAATTTTACGGTACCCCGGGTTTAATAAAAGAAAATTAATCCAAAAATTTCTAAAGTTTAGTAAATACGTCACGAAAAACTGCATTGGAATTTCGCCGGAAAGTTGGTGAAAATATGAAAAGTTTCAAGGAAGCCAACGCGAAGAGCAGTTGTCGAGATGAAGCGATGCTAATAAGAATTCTGACGCTGGTTGATTATTGAATTGCGGTTCGAATGCTATTATTTTGAATTTGGTTATGAATGACTAGATATCATTAGGAAATCCATTTTCTAATAATTCACGTCTTCACGCTCAGATTCACGCAAGTATTGGTCAATTCTATTCTGAATTTCTGCTTCTCATGGATCTATCAACCCATTTTCAAATTCTGAATCCAAACGCAGTGAAGCATGGAATTTTGCCACAGAAGGAAATAAGGGAGTGTTCCCTATTTTTATTTTTTTCTTCTTTTCCTCTCTTAATCGTGAATTAGAAAGATCAGTTTCTATTCTGGGAGTTTAATCTAAGTTTTGGAGGCGGAGGCTGAAGCGATTACAAGTAGAAGAAGAATAGGAAGCCATAAGTAAACAAGTGTCAATTTTCCCAAATGAAATTAAGTTTTCTCTACACAAACTTTTTCAGCATCTCCCTCTTCCGCTTCAAGTTTTGTGGTTAGATATCGGAGACTTTTTGTTGATGGATTCAGACGAGAGTCCTTGCATGACAATCCTAATGAGAAATTAATTAATGACTCTTAATTTCTGATGCGTGTCCTTTATTCACATCTTTCAACAGAAGGCTTCTTCATCACTCTAGTGGTAGTCCAGAGGCGTATCAAAAAATTAAAACACGCTATCATCCACTGGTACGACACGTTTAGCAAACGCTGAGAAGCAGTCTTAGAACCTTCAAATATTCATAGCCAAATTAGCAAGAGTTATTTGTTATAGAATAACCCGAAATTTAACTGTTCTTTAATTAGAAATAAACTTACCCTCCAATGGTTTTCAGCCAAAAAAAAAA
>JABASL010000513.1:0-16521 GCA_019775825.1 Neanura muscorum | reverse complement strand
GTATTCTGCCGTAAAAACGAATTAAAAGCTTCAATGCAATTGCAGTATCGATGATGCTAGTTTGAGATTTGGATTTATGCCCTGTGCGCCGTGTTTACCAAACTGAAGACCCGATTTTTCCTTTAAAAAAAAATTTTTTTTTTATCGTTTTTAGGAAGAATATTTTGCTGCTTCCCGACAGGCGAATGATGATCATAAGAAGAAATATCCAGACTACTATTATAGTCCAAAGGAAGCAAGAATGAGAAAACGTTGGAAAATCCAGCAGCAGCAAGTGAATCAAATGATGTCTGCTGGACAGTACAATCCTGTTCATTTGGTTAAAGTTTACATGGATGAAAGTGATGGAAGTGTACGAAAACAGTCATCAGGAAATCAACCAACGGCCACACAGCTCAAGGAGAAGTGAATTCGCATGTCCCCGGTCAAAGGTCAAGCTAATTAACCCTATTGGCCGGCTAGCTGATGTAGGAAAATTGGATTTCTACAAACTATTTTAGAAAATTTGGAAGTGTTTTAGAAGTTATTTTCCCATGTCAATTTATGTGTTTGTAGTGAGCTTTGTAGTTGATGCTTTGCATTTATTTTCTAATTAACTTGACAGAAAGGGACGGAGGAGGAACTAGCATTGCCCATACACCCGATGTTTTCGATATTTAGTCATTAGTTGAGTAGTTTACAATTAGTAATCTAATTACTAATTGCACAGAAATGCAACTATAGCATTTACTGTTTTGTTGCCAAATTATTACACCAAAAATTAGTGTTAAGTTTATTTTTAAAAATCTTTTTTTGTTCGAAAAGTCACTTTTTAGCTGTAGCTTACACCATCGAAGAATTGACGGGTTTTGTTCTAAAGTCATTAGGTTAATCATCCAAAATATGTTAACCCAAAGAGCCAAATCCTAATTCACAATCTTAGACTTTTACGTCATTTCTGCACTGACTTTAAACCGTAGTTGACCTTTTCATATTATTGGCAATGGACCGAGTCAAGTGGACCTAAAGTTCTACTTTCTGGAAATCATTTAGAGGTGCTGTAAACAATCAATAATTTTGTGACAGTTAGGCAGACAAATTGATGGAACTAAAATCAAGCCAATTGAGTCAATGTTTAAGCTTATGCATTTTCCTATTTTTCATGTTTAGTAACCCTGCCTAGTCAAATAATCGAATTCTAAGAATGAAATTTTTTGCCATATTAGTTCTCTACTAATTAATTTATAATTACCAAAGTAAGTTAAAATGTTAATTGACGTTAACGATTTTCGTCAATCAGTGTTTCAATTTATAAACTAGACCTCCCTGTGGGTTTGTCACAGGGCCAAGTGTGTTTTTATTGTTTGTCGCTATCACGTAATTCCGTTTTTAAATAAAGATACAAAGAGAACGGACACCAATTAAGTAATAATTAAGTGTTACTGGTTAAAACTTAATTTAGGTGTACCCTCACCGCACTAACCTTAATTTTTAAATTTTCGCTCCCCATTTCCCCCGCTCAAGAATATGGGAGCAAAAGGAGGGAAAATTTAAAAATTAAAGTTAGCAGTCGATCCTACGATTCATAGGAGTGGTAATATTATGTTTGGGTGAGCCTATTGGAGGTCAACTTTAATTTGGATGATCCAAATTGGGTCATGGGTCAATGCTAATGGTGACGGTGAATCGTTAGGTATAAAGAAACGAAGAATTGGAATATGGATGTGTACGAATTTTAAGACAGCGGGTGACCCGCCATGGTCATTGGTTAAGATAGGTCAACATGGATTCTGAGTCCAGAATCCATTGTTGCTTGCGGTGGGTTGGGTCAGGTCAGGTCAGTTACTTCGGATTCGTAAATCGTAATCGTAACGAATTCGGATCCAGCCTGGTGGATATATGGTGCCATCTCTTGGGTGGGTTACGGATAGCAAGTGGTTGTGTGGATCCCGCCGATTCTGTCTCCATCGTCCGTGGCCTCTTTATCATCTCCTTTTTTCAAAGTAGGTGAAAAGCCAACTCACTTCTATGTATTTTCTCGCTGTAGGACGGACGACGGCGAGGGATCAAAATACAAAACAAAACTAAGTAATTTATTAATTAACAATAAATGGTTCCTACATTAATTATACCTGTGTCATCATCAGGGTGCCACCAGTCGCCGTCCCTTCGATAATCGTATTAACGTTGTCACTAGATTTTGGAGTACCCTCCGACTTCGTCCGAGTGCTACCGGTGACCGGTTGATTGTGCACTGTTTAGTTCTTGTTCCAGGTACGTGTGATTTCAGCTCCGCTTACTCCAGTGTCCTGCCAGGATCCTTGGAAATATTACAATGGCTCCTACTGCCAAAGCTAAGGATTCCAAGTGTTCGATTACAATCGACGAAGATGTGCCAGTCGTCTGTGTATTCTGCAAATCTAGTAAAAGGGATGAGATCAATTGGGGAAACATGTATGGAACGGAGGGAGTGTATACACATTATTTTTGCATGGTAAGTAATTGTCAATTATGGCAACTTGAAGTATGACACCCGTATTTTGTATTTAAGTTCAATCAATTGTAACTCGGTAAATAATTTTCACCGTTCAGCTCTTCGCTGCCGCTCTGAAACAAAATGGAGCCGACGAAGACGGGATTCTAGGCTTCCTTGCTGCTGACATCCTCAAAGAAGTTAAGCGGTGTGCACGATTGGTAATAAGTAAACTCGTTAATTGAACAATTAACCTTACTTTCCTTTCCGAAAAGCAACTACATAAAACTTTGTAATTGATAAAAGGATTGCAATTCTAGAAATGCGTATTCTGTGGACAACTCGGTGCCAGTGTTGGTTGCTGTAACAAGCGATGTAAAGCAATCTTCCACTTTCCTTGTGGGCTGGAGAACGAGGCTAGAAATAAATTTCATTCTACATTTGAGTAAGTGCATTATTAAACAGATATTAATTAAACTGAATCTAACTTGGCTCCAAAAGCAGTGTCATGTCATCCTGTGACAACTTTGCCTTAATTCGTACCCGTGGTATCTCCTTCCAGGTCATTCTGTCGTACTCATGCCAAGCTCAAACCACTGGTTTTAAGTGACACAACAGAAACTTGTCCAATTTGCATGTGTACTGTGGACGCAAGTGAACGGCTTGTGAAGGGTACTTGCTGCAAGGCTTCTTTATTTCACAAGGAATGCATCCAGGTAATTAGTTAACAAAGACGTTCTATTAATCATCCCAATCTCATCTCATGGCTTCCGATTTCCGAAACAGAAAATGGCCCTAAGTGCTGGGTACCTCTTCAAATGTCCCACCTGTAACAAGACAAAACAATTTATTCATGAAATGCGGGGATTAGGCATTTTTGTGCCGGATCAGTAAGTTGTCAACCCTCGATGAAGAGATTTGGCGCCAGGATCACAACGATCCTCTAAATATTGATTGTGATTTTTAGAGATGCTTCTTGGGAACAAGATAATAGATTCCAAGATTTGTACGTTCGTTATTCACATTGTGATGCTGAGGAATGTAGCTGCTCTCGTGGTCGAAAGCACGTTGACGAGAAAGGGTAAGTGAATGATTGCTAATTTATAACTGTATACTGTAAAATATTGTGGAATTGTAAATTACAATTTGACAATTTTGTGAAATTATAAATAGGAAATGGTCGCTGGCTCGGTGTAGGCTCTGTGGTGCAGCTGGGGTTCATAGACGCTGCGGCAAGTTAAGTGACTCAGCCGATGTAGGAAAATGGGCTTGTCAGCCGTGTTTGGACGTTGAAAAGAAAAGTAAGTTCAAATGGGTAAATCTTAATGTTTTCTTTTGTAAAGTATGGAAAATGTAATTCTGATGACCAATTTCTTATTGATATAAAGCCGATTCAAAGCCGAAACCTGTTCCTGAAGTACCAAAGCCAACTACAAGTCGAGCTGCCGCTGCCTCTTCAATTACCCAATCAACTAGTAGAAAGTATAAACCGGTTGATATTTATTCTCAGTCCATTCCAGAAGAAGATGACGATGAGTCTTTTAGCCTCGCACAGTGTTACATCAGCAGCCGATGTTTTTCCTATTTTCCATATTCACGCAACACGCTTCGCAAAATGAAGACCAAGACGCTGCCAGATTGGCGAGAGATGGAACTACGTGTCAATTTGGTCAAATGGCTTCCTGGCATGTATTTGGAGCAAGAAGCAGAAGCTATGCCCTCAACTTCAGGTATTCCGTCCAGTGGACCAGAGCCCACAAGTAACTGTGGCACAACCCGCCATAGCCGAAGTCCATCCCGCTCCATTGAACTTACGAAACGGAAAAGAAGTCGGAGTCGAAGTATTGCTGATTTGGAGGCTGAGGAAGTCATGGCAGATATGCTTGAACTGGAACTTCAAAAAGAATTGAATTTACCGCCGAAGAAACACCGACGTAGCAGTGGTAATTCAACTCGTCGCAAGAAAACATTGTGGAGTACTGGTGTCGACAACCGAGAGGCATCTCAAGCAAAAGCTCGAAAGAAAAAGAAGTGCTCAAAAACTCGGGATGCAAGTCCAATTAGTCATGCTTCGTCCTTGGAATTCGGTGAACCCGAAACTAAGAATCCGGAATGTAATCAACTACCGGATCGAGTCACCCTAACTCTACCGTTCGATACTGCCACGTCCTCATCCATCGAAATGTCAGAACTTGTCTCCAACTACTCGGGTACAAATACGAATACTTCCGAGTCGGAGCCTAATAATTCCGAATCCGAGATCAATATGGTTAGAGAGTCAGAAGCTGAGCCAGAAGAATCAGAAATAATGGAAATGGAAGAGTTGTTCGAAATAGGAGTAGATGAAATTGAGGTGATTGACGCATGTAGCACAGCGTTTGTGCCAGAAGTGACACCCGCGGTTGAAACGTTGATTGAACCAACTGTCGAACAAATGAATAGTTTCAAGGCCCTTGGAGATCGCTTGCGCAGTGAGCTGAGTCAAAATAATATTCGAGAAAATGAGTTGTCTCCACCACGTAAAGTCGCCAAATTGGGCCAGACTGCTAGTACAGAAGGAAATAATAACAATAACATTGAATTTAATCAGCGTCGTAAACAGTGGTTTTGTCCTGAAATAATCAAGGAGCGTCAAGTGTTGGTTGGCGACCCGGAATTGTAAGTTGGTTGTGACATGTGACATTTCTTCTACTGCACAACTGTCCCAGTAGTTGAAAGTTGCACAAGATTTTTTTTTGCACTTTTGAATTAATTATAGGAGTCTACAAATGTGACCATATAAGCCAAAAAATATTTATTAGACGGTTATTTAAAAAAAAGTATTTGCTTTTGATTGTTTTTTAATTGCTGTTTAGGGGCGAGAGAATGTGACGTTCAAAAATAATTTAATGACTTTAATTAAATTTAATAGTAATTTCCCATTGCCCGTATTATTAAAAAATTAAAAGGGTTTTCGAAACTAATTTCACATTGTTTTAGTTTCATTTAGATATTCTCCTCGTTGTTTGCCCACTTGACTGAATTTTGTATAAAATTAATTGCCCGAATTATTAAATTAGTTCAATTGTTAAATTAATTGAAGGGTTAAAATAAATTAATTGCATTTCTAAATTCATCTAACCAAAATTTATTTTTGACGACTTATCTTTGGGAAATTGACATTATAAGAATTTCCATTGAACTTGCGTAACGTTCTCGAACTTGTGCAAATAATCCACCATGATCTGTTTCTTCCAGATTTTTTGCAGCTGGCGATAGTCTTCGATTACTCCGATGGTCTAAGTCTTCTTTTTCTACCGTGCGAATTGTATCCCAGAAGAAATTCAAATGAGTGAAGAACTGGAATGTTAAAAAAAAATCATGTTATTGGAGGTCGTAGGGCATGAAGAATTCCAGTAAAGGTCCTGGAAAATTGAGGAAAAATCTTGGAGGTTAAAGTTCAAACTCCATACAAATTTTCAGTAAAACTTGGGGTCGGGTGTCATGATCGGAGCTTACAGGGGAATCTTCCCATTCCAATAAGATGCCATGGACATATCCCAAAGTTTCGGCTACCAAAAAGTCCAAATTTTCGACACTTGAACTACTTTTCCAAATTTGAAGACATCGTATACGGAAATCATCCAAAATTTCAATAACGAGTTGAACAAATTGTATTTTCTGTCCAGGTTGTCGTAAATATGCAAAACGATCTACGACAAATCGTAGCATCATTACAAAAAGTTCGGCAATTTCCGTTGGACCAGGAACGATGACGCGATTCCAAGCGGAGGCAGATGAGAACAGGATATCCAACTTTTCTAGGGAACCTATGGGAAGCATTAATTAGTTTCATTTATTTATGACAGTATTAATTACAATTAATTAAGGAATTCCTTACCTCGTTTTTCAATTGAAAGCCATCGGCTCAAAATATGTGGTGGTGAGAAAATGGTATTGACCAACCCTGGTATTTTTTCTTGATCACTTTTTCCTAGCTTGTAATCGTCCAACAAATTCTTCATATCAGTTTCGTAACGACTCGATTCTTCAAGTATTTTTGTAAAAATGGAATCATCAATTCGAGTATTCGAAGGACTGAGAAGAGTATCAGTTTTCAGCACAAGTAGTTCCGATAATCCTTGCACAAATTCAACAATCAACGAACTCTTGCACACTTCCACCTGTATGGGTTCCACATATTTGGAAAGGAACGGGACCAATTCACGTACCCACTGCTTGACCTGGAGTCAAAAAAGTTTTAAAAAAAGTTAGAAATGTGTTTGGAAGGTTTTAAGGTCATAGTTTGTAATGAGAGCATAATTCTAAAGGTATTTAGAACTTGATTCGTACCTGTGTGAAGTACCATTCCGGTTTCGTGTCATCAGCAGTTGCTTTGGAGCTATAAAAATGATATCTGAACCTTTTCCGAATTGGTTTCACGAGCAACTGTAGTGCAAAAAGAGTTAGTTAATTGATAGAATTATAATTTGTTGATTTTGGTTATTTGGTTAATTGATTTGTCATTAATTAGAGTAAAGCAGTTTTTAGCTTACGTGCGCAAGCGCCGACAGTTCAGTGTAATCAATCAAAACAATTGGTCTGGAACCCGTTTCGAACGATGGCTTAGGTTTTCCATTTGTTAACCTCGTAAAGCACCGAATTGTGTTTTGAAATCTCTTGATTGTGTCATCGGATGGACTTGCAGTGTCAATAGTTGAAGGCCACCCAACTTTTTCTAACCACTTGGCTAACTCACTAAGAATGAAATTAAACATTTTGTTATTGTACCGTGTGGTCAACTGTTAACTTTAATTTTCAAATTTTGGCTCTCCTTCTCTTGTGGGAGGGAAATTTTTTAAATTAAAGTTAGCAGTTGACCACACGGTAGTTTAAGTTAACCAAATCTAAAGATATGATTCAATTAACAAAATAAAGCTTACGCTGCAACTCTGTCATGCACCTCTACCTCCCATGTTTCTACTACTCCTGAACAGTATCTGTTTAAATGTGTAGCATCACAACTACTTAGGACAACATCTCGCAGGGACCGGAGTTGGTTAAACATTGTGATAGCTTCAGTGTAGTTCTCTGAAAGTCAAATATAGGTTAGTGATGTTAGTTAACGACAATTAAATAAATGTTAATACATCAAAACTTACTATCCCTCAAGTGGGTACTAATTTTAGAAGATACGAGCATGATAAAGTGAGTAACCAAAACATAGTCTCTGGATTTTTCCAGGTCTTCAATCTCTTCCAGTTTGGAAAAGACGTCAGGATGGTCACATTTGTTTGGAAGTTTTCCTTTCAAAACTTTTATAAACTGAGAGCGCAACTGGCCCATGAAGGCTGATAGTGCAATAGCTTTCAAATTTAGGCTTTCTACTCGATCCAGAATTTCTTCCTTCGTTACTTGGGTCAACTCGAGTTCCTGTAACGGATATCAATTTTCGTTAACGTTCTCTTAAAACGCATCTTAATCGATTAAGATCACCATTATAAATGGGTTCCTGGCTAACCATAGTTATCATATTTGTCTTCGTTAACCAGTACTTGATGTATAACAAGAATTTGGCAAACATGTTCATTGTCTTACCCTAGCTTCCAACAGCGTCTTACGTTTCTCTTCTTTGGCAAGAAGATCGGTCAATAGTTTAATTGTAATCTTATTTTCTCTAAACTCCTTCTCAACAAAATCCAATTTGCTAGATCTTGACGACGATATCGTTTCAGAATCCGGATTTTCATGATCCATTTGGAATTAATTTGTTTTGTGACCAAGAAACTAGAACAGAACTACAGCAGCTTTCCCAGTTCACTTATCTAAACAATAAAAAGAATATTAACATCTAGTTAAGACTAATCAGTAATTAATTAGTAACTAAAAGCTCTTACGTGATTAAATTTACGCCGACGACCATATGATTATCGCAGACGGTGGTGTAAATGTTGCTATTTGTGACAGAATTGGTTAAATGCGAAATGTAATATTGTATAAACGTGCAAATTTACAATATTCTTGGATTCTACATTATGTGAAAAAGGTATGTGAAGTATAAAACGTTTACATATCTATTAATTAGTTAAGCAATTAATTGCACTAACTAATTGATTTGTAATTTTACAGTTTAATTTAGTTTCACTTTTCTTTTAATTTAATTATAACTAAATCAGTTTTTTCTTGCAGTATTCTGCAATTTTGCAATGAGCCTCCGATTAGAATTGTTATTCTGATTTTTAATGTTTTGAAATTTTTCCCGCCAGAATATTATTTGAATTTATTCAAGAAAAAGAGGCGGGAATATAGCGCCAGTCAGCAATGCAAATAATTGCAAAAAAATCTTGTCAAAAGTAATTGTCAATTACTAAAAGCAGGTTTCTCCTAAGTCCGCATCGTTAATTACTGTTCCAATAAGTGAATTAATGCTTCTCTGTTGCAATTACTAGAAGAGGTAAGTCATTCTTTGCGTTTCTTGGATCAAAAGGATCGAATCTCGTTAAGAAAACGTTTTAATTGCAGTTTCTGTATTCGGTGAAAACGATTCTAATTCGGTGTTTTACCGTGTCAAAGTTTATCCCTTAAAAATTATTTTCTTGACATTAACGTTGCATTTGTAGACTTCAAAGGCTGTAAGTTCAGTGTCAAGCATGATACCCTCTCGTAAATCACAGATGAAAGATAGCGGAGAATCATGTTAATAGATTTGATTCCAAAGGGTTAATCGTGCCTGTTTTTGTTTTACCAGGTCATCCTAATGCCAATCGCGGACACGCGAAAAATGGACGATCAAAAGTCGGGGCAACGGTCTCATACGAAATCTAGCCGCGAAGAAGGTGGAAGAGATCGTTCCTTTACTAGATCCCGTTCAGATAAGAGGCATTCTTCTGAAACCAGAAATTCTCGCGGCGGGGAAGATACTACTGGAAACCGTGGCCGAAAATCTGTTTCGCCTTCACCAGTTTCTAAGAAGGCTGCTGAGTTGCCTTTACATATTTCCAAAAAATCCGAATCTCCGGAACCAACTCTACGTAAATCTGATTCTCAGCCATCACCAATTATACCAAAGACTGTTATATCAAATTCTAAGCTGAAGCCAAAAGAAAAAACTAGCGAAATTTTTACAAAATCTGTATTTGAAGTGGCCAGCCCAAGGCTAATCCCACCCAATTATCTGGAACAAGGCCTTCAAGCCAATGCTACGCGAGACCGCCGAGTTAGAATTCTGCTAGACGAGGTGAGTTCCGAATGGATTGATCATTTTCTGGAATGCTTGCCTACAAATGGCATTATTATTAACCAACTTTTAATTTTTTACGGATTTAATTAATTTATCGTTACAAATTCCCAATTCAGCGGAAGTGGCAAAAGGAAGGGTGGGATGATTTATCCATCGAGATGCTGGTTCATCAGTTGGCCGCAATGGATAGTAATAATTATGTCACCAAAATTGGTGTAGGGGAACGTGAAGCGCGGATTTATTCTTGTAAGTCAATTGTATGTTGTAATTTAATTATTGTACCCACTACAAATTATGTAATAACAGATTGGCACCAAACGTTCAATTTGGTTTGGCTGTCTTCTTAATAGCGATCGTTAGCAAGCGTCATTTCGGCCTCTGTCACGGAATTGGTCGTTCAGGTGATTTGGGTGAACCTCAGCCAAAAGCAATTGGTTCTAGCCTCATGTCAACTCTAGTCAATGCACTTGTACTTGATGTTTGCAAAACTCTGAGTAAGTTAATTGTGATTTACAGTACAATTTATTGGCAACAACATTGCTTAGTTAGTCAGAAGTGAATAACGTGAAAGATATTTAAATTCGGTTTAAACCACGCACATGGAAGGAAGTTTTTAAAAAAAATTGGGAATTACCGACGCGTACCCTATGAACTACGGTTTTTCTTTTAAAAAAAAATGATTTTTTATTGATTTTTGTCTTATTTCAGTATCCTCCAAAGTGGCTGCCGCCTTCTTGTGTCCTATGGCCACTGGCATGAGCCTTACTCTTGTTCTGCTGACCCTGAAACGTGAAAAGCCAAAAGCCAAATTCGTTGTATGGCCCAGAATTGATCAAAAATCTTGTTTCAAGTGCATCATTACGGCAGGTAAAAATTCTTTATTCCAGCGTTGAACAGTTACGGAATCAGAATTGAGGAAGTATGACTTGCGCGTTTGTGATTTGTGTATGAAGTTTTGGTTCGTTAAAAAAGTAGAATTTTTTCTTAAATTTAAGTGTAACAATATCTTTGTTTCTTTTTGCAGTAAATTAATGTCTGTTTGGTTGGATGTGAATGGAAAGTTTGAAAGATGTTTCCAATTTCCTTGAGAGATTTCATTAGATTTCTAACAATTTATTCCGCTGGATTTGATTTGGGGTTTTTAAGGGAAAAGGAAGTAGGAGAAGAGAAACAAGGAGGAAATCTTTGAATTAGATCAAACTTAAAAGGGGAAAACTTTTTCTTTGTTTGAACCAATAATCCTTTCCTTTCTTTTTTTAAATTGCTCCTATCGGAATTTAACTCCAAGAACATGAAAGAGGAAAACTAAAAGATCGAGATCGTGGATTGAATCCTAACCGCACAATTATTTAACAAACAACAAAGTGTGCTTTTCTTTTTCTAAAGAAAAAAAGTTAATGGCCTCCATATCATCCGAATCCAAACTTTTACTACACTTACAATTCCCGTTGGCAGAAAATGATTGTCGAAATAGACTACGGAAGTAGTTACGACTCCGTGCTTAACATTTATGACACTGTACAAAGCCATTTTTAAATCATATTGCTTACCACAGTTCACGTTTCTGAACCAATTTGAAACAAAACGTGGAAGTGGGACGCTACACATTGTACCTTGACCATTCCTATGACTTTGACTGAATTTTATGCTTTTTATTTTATTTTTTATTTGTTTAGGATTGGAGCCTCTCGTTGTTGAAGGGAAAATAGATGGAAACATTGGTGAAATTCGTACGAATATGGAAGAGTTGGAGTCAATTGTGAAAGTTTATGGAGCAGATAATATTCTTTGTTTTCTAACAACTACGAGCTGTTTTGCTCCCCGTGTTTCGGATTCCCTGGAACCTGTGTCCAAACTCTGTAAAGCTGAAAATATTTTCCATGTCGTCAATAATGCTTACGGACTTCAAAATTCAACATGTGCGCATCAAATTCTAGAAGGATCCGAGTAAGTTTTTAGTTTTAGGTTGAAGGGTCAACCTACACGGATGACCTTTGCCAAAGTCAGCAGAAAGAGCTGTACTTATTTATTTTATTGCATTCCCCAGGGTTGGTGGATTGAATGTCTTTGTTCAAAGTACAGATAAGAACTTGATGGTACCCGTTGGTGGGGCCATAATTGCAGGGTTCAACAAGGACCTTATCCAGAAGATTCGTCAAAATTATCCGGGTACCTACTTGCTACATTCATGCTACAACTACCTTTGCTACCCAAAAAAATATTACCGAACTAATCTATATTCTTAAGTACCTACCAGCTTTAACGCACCTGACGCTCAGTTTGAGCTTCCTACCACCATCAAAATCAAAATGTTTAGGAAACTTTAAAATCGTTACTTGTTTAAAATCACTTAAAAATTCTTTTTTTTTAAAGGTCGGGCTTCCTCGAGTCAAACGCTGGACATTCTAATAACGCTTTTGTCAATGGGATCTTCTGGATACAGTTACCTTGTACTTAGAGCCAAAGAGAATTATGCATATTTGAAGCAAAGCTTAGAAGAATTGGCTCTCAAACTTCAGGAGAAAGTAATTCCTACTCCACATAATCGGATCTCAATTGGTAAGAACCAAAAAGCGTTGATTTAGCGTGATTTCGAAATCCTTCTGAAAATGCGTGATAATCCATGATTTCTTTGTTCTGCTTTTTAGCCATGACTCTAAACAACATCGCTCCACGCTTAGAACCACCTTCAGCACGCAGCACGGTCATCACGCAAGTTGGAGCCATGCTCTTTCGACGGCACGTTGGTGGATGTCGTGTCGTGACTGGATTGGAAATTAGGAATATTGAAGGTCATCAATTCCGTGGATGGGGAGCACATTGTAATAATTATCCAACACCATACTTAACTGCTGCTGCAACTGTTGGAATGGAAAGAAAAGATATCGATTGGTTCATCAAAAAATTAGAAGAATGCTACAAAAAATTATCATCAACATTTGCAACCAATCGTGTTCTCGATTATGAATTGGAAGATCCGGAAATTGAAGACTAAAAATCTGGTTTCTACAAACTTTACTTGTAATGAAATGTGATTGATTCACTCTCTTACGATTGTGACCTTCAGGTCACATTAGTATTCATAGAATTTTATTTGCACAGTTTGGTGACCATTTCTAACGAGATGATTCCCTGTTTAGGACATTCTACTTAACCTTTACGATTTCATCCAAGTCGTGACCGTTAATTCTGCTAGTTGAATTTAACCTAATAACCCAGGGAAGTAGTGTCTAACCCTTAAGTAATAACTTTAAGTTAACCCAGGTATTCTGGTAAAGAAATAATTCCTATACGATCGACGTCCTGTGATATTAGATTACTTTCAACTTGTTTTTTTTTTGTATTTAGTGACCCGGCCCAAGGGATTAACGTCCATTGCGTTTAGGTTAAGGATGATTTAACCTAACAAAAATTTTCGTTTAAGGTTTTCAGAATCTTTGGGAGGCTAAATGGCTCCGTTGCTTGAGGTAAAGTTTTAAGGTTAAATGCGCATGCGTATGTCAACCTCAAAATTAATGAGCCAGGCAATATTTTTCCAACTGTTTTATTCCGCTGGCTGAGGAAATAAATTTAAAAGACATCAACGTTTCTTCCTACTTTTTTGAAATGCTTCATTTGGTTTCTAGCGGAAGCTACTTTATACGTCTGTTTTGTCTGTACGACCACAAGGGTTATCACAGGAACCGGTTTACCAATTTCAAATTTAATTTAGGGTTTGATCCTCAGGTTGTGTCAAGTCTTGGTTCTGTTTTGACCCGAGACCCCTGCTACTAAAGGTCAATTCAACTACCAGGCGAAGCGCAGGAAGTTGTCGGAAGATTCTCTGATGTATGGTATGTGATCCACAGGTTCTTCCGCTACTCTAGTAACATCGTTTTACTTTTTTTTTAAATGTTCCAAGGAAAAAGGAAATGCTTGTTGTTGTTGGAATGAAATGTGGGTTTGGAACGACCAAAAACTTGGGTTTTGATCCACTTTCCATGTCCTTAAGAAAACAATTCCAAATTTTATGGGAATTGGTTCTACGAATAGATTAGGAAGAAACTGCTTTTCCTGGAATTCTACACCGCCGTTCAACTTTTTTTAAATTTCTTGGAATTCAGGAACTAGGAATCCCTATTGTGTTTAAGAAATTTTTGAAGAATTAGAACTGTTTTATTTTAGACAAAAATAGAAATACGTGCTTCATCTTTTTTAGATTTTCCTAGAAACTATTCAAAATGCTTATTTTTGCGTTTCCATATTGAGCTTTATGACATTGCTGGAATTTTATGCAGTAGCACGCCAGTTGTACAACTTCGTGGCCCGACTAATTTAATTTACTAACTCAGAGTTTATGTTAGCGCCGCGTCGATTCTAACTATGTACGATGGCCCTGACCTTTAAACTTTTGAGGCTTCCAGAAATTTGTCTCCTTCCAGTCAGTACTACCTAGGACTGAAAAGTGAGGCTTTATGATTATTGCTTTGGACCAATTGTTATTATTGTGCAAAACTTTTATTGGCAATTAGACTTTAGGACTTTTCCTATCATAAAATGGAGGAGTGATGAATCGGGCTTGGAGCCGGATTCAGTTGAAATAGCCTAGGGGTTGAAAACTACTTTTTTTGGCCCATAAATTCAGCTAAATTGTGCATAGGAACATGGCCCAGGAAGTGCATTCAGTCAAATCAAGACCAGTTGTTAAGCCTAGTCTGGATGAGGTCAAGTCTTTATCTTGGCCATTCTACCACTGTTTAGTCGATTTGGTTTCCGCTACTTAGAGCAACTAAACCAACGAACACACTCACTCAAATTCAAAATTACGAAAGTCTGAGCCAAATTTTATTTAAAATTTAAGGCAAATTTTATCTAAAATTTAAGCCAAATTTTATTTAAAATTTAAACCTAATTTTATTTATAATTTGCCCAAATTTTATTTAAAATTGAAGCCTAATTTTATTTATAATTTGCCCAAATTTCATTTAAAATTTAAGCCAAAATTTTATTTAAAAATTAAGCCCAATTTTATTTAAAATTTAAGCCTAAATTTATTTGAAATTTAAACCCAGTTTTATTTAATGTTGAAACCAAATTTGAGTCAAAATTTGGCCACACTCAAAGTTTAATCGTTTCTATTATTTTATCTGGCTCAAGATGATTTCAACGAAACTGCCGATTTCACGAAATCATGCCTTGCGAGTTTCGGCCAGTCTGCAAAACCAAGCTTCCATGATCTAGACTTCGAGACCTACGGAACTGAAGTTGATAATTTTTCTGAATTTGGTTCCTGGAGTAGGATGGAGGAGGAGGGCGGAGGTCTAAAATATTTTAAAGCTTAATAAAAGATCATAAAACTATTAAGATTTTAATCAGTTTCTTTAGTACAAGTTACGGAAGGAAGGAAACTTCTCAGACTCAATAAAAACCAATTTACAAATCTCATTTATTCTCAAAATTGAGTCAATTTATAGAGATTCAAAAAAAAGTATGCCCGAGCCCAATGCAATTAAACCGCTGTACAGGGTGATCATTATGATTTTTTCAAATACTAAAGTAGGCGAGCGAGCGAAGCGAGCGAGCCAACTAGACATGCCGGATTCTAGGATCGAATGGGGAATCCTTTCGATCCTAGGATCGGGCATGTCTAATTTCTCTAATATTTAAACACTTAAGCGCGACGCGAATCATACGTCACAATTTTTTGATCACCCTGTAGAATTTTAAATTTTTCCAAACCAAAGCATCTTGTGCAATAGTTTCAAACTCATTGCTCGTTCAAACCTGTATAAACTTTGAAGAAAATGGAAAATGGTCCAAGGTCAGTCTTATTTTCTTGTGTTTTATGTTGTGGCATGGCAGTTAAGTGTAGCAGGACTTCCTGGAGGGTATTGTTTTAAGGTTGCTTGTCATAATGATAAATTGCTAAATTTTCCATGGTAACCGAGGACTTGAGGCCATCAATCAGATGGCAACATTCTGCATCTCGGCCTTTTTTTATTTGAAAAGATGGAACAATGGTTTAAAAATGCTTTCTTTTATGACTGCTGCGGAGAAGGATGCTGGAGGATATTAATCTTAGGATGAGATTAGCTGTTCAACAAGCTAGTGTCCATCTGGACGTTTTCAAATAAGTGGGCGGTGGTTCGAATCCACTTTGATTCAAAATGGTACTGACCGGCCCATGTGCCAGGACCCGGTTTATGGTGCCGGCACTATGCTAATGATCCGATTGGTTAATGTACAGTCCATGTCTTGAAAGCACTTAAGTTGTACTTGTGCCATGTTTTGACTCCTGACCAGCAGCCGAAGTAACACATTACCATGGGGGGGGGCCATTGACAAGAATTGGACACCATTCATGCTCACTTAAAAAAGCTTTACATGTGGGCTATGGTGAAAATTAGCATACGTTTGAGAATCGTGACGAGGATTTAGGATATGAGACAAGCCCAGGAGTGGAAGTCGAGACATGTGGACACCGTGTCAAACAGCTTCCCACTAACACTCAAGCATAATGAATTATTCACGAAGTCAGACGATTTTAAATCTTAATGTTACACGAGTCGCTTTTTTTTGTCTGCATCTGTCCCAGCCGAGGCCCCAGCCGAGGGGGTTATAGCCAACAACCGGCTAGAAGATGTGACCTTGTTGAATCGTTTTAGAAATCAGCTCTTGTTATTTGAGGGGATGGGCGTTGTCTTATTGAGTTGACCAGGCCTTGCTGTTGACCTTATCAATTGAAACCAATAAACCGTTTGATTTTTGTATTGAAAGGTCAAATGACCTTCAAATCACAAAACTTCCATCGTGCAACTTTACGGAGGCCTCGCCAGGTTTCCTTGCATACACTATGCGTATGCACGTTCAC
>JABASL010000512.1:0-16528 GCA_019775825.1 Neanura muscorum | reverse complement strand
ATATCAAAAATATCCTGAGTAATCTGTTTAGCCCTGGAATGCTATTTGGAAAGTTACGGTAATTTAGAAGTAAAAAAAGAAAGTGACATGTCATGTAAACTCCGGAATTGTAGATTAGTTTTTCCTTGTTTACCGAAGCAGCTTAGACTAAAAGTTTCTTGATTGAACCAAGCCTAGCGTTGCGGCAAACGAGATTCGACCCACATCCTTTCCACCAACGGTATATTTTTTTACCAACAGTTTTTTCCATCTACCAAATGGTGAAATTGTAGGATCCAAGTAGAGGAAGACCTTTCAGGATTTCAATTTACTCCTTTCCAGAAGAGAAGTTTTTAAAAGAAAAGCAATTATACGGAATTCTTGGAATCCACCTACTAAATTTAATTTCAGTAGAGTAATTCACTGATTCCTGGCTAAAAGCAGGATGCGAGGGCGAACCGTAAAAAGGTAAAAGTGAAAGGAAAGGCACTCCTTCACTTTTAAAACTAAGCCGCCGAAATTGAGAGCTCTCGCCTTCTACGTCTTGAGTACTACAAACTACTTGCTACATGAACTCTTGAAAAAGTTAAAAAGTTTATTCTCAGAAAGAAAAGGGAGAAAGTCAATTGTGAAAGTCTTGAGAACTTATTGTTAAAATTCTGACCCAGCTTGTTTTGAGAGGCTAATGGAATTTGACCTCAAATTGAAGCATTTTGTTGAAAGTACTTTTTCTGGATTGAGAGAAGACGCTTCTCCTAGTAGGTAGTACAAGTATGACTCTCCTTGCTTTCTCCACGGAATTTTTGTACCCCAGATGAATTTGTGAAGAAATCTCGTAGGAGGAACCATTAATAATTTAACAAGAAGGATCTCTCCCATTACTAAATTGCCTTGCATCTTAGTCTGTCTCAGATTTCACAAGAAGAAGACAAGAAACAATTTATGGACTAAAATTTTGCCTTCTTTTTATATGATTATGGAGCGAGGAAACCTAAAAACGTTGTGAACATTTCTATTTCACAAAAACTTGTTTTCTCCTAAGAACACTTGTTTCCAAAATTATGAAAAAAATCTTCGTAAAATGTCGAGAAATTTATTCCGCTCCTAAAGCATTTTTTCTCTAAATTTCACATTTTTTTAAAAACCGGCTCAACTTTCTCCGCTTTCTCTTTTCTATTTCTGTGTTCCGAGTAACTGAAAACAAAATTTCTGGTTTATTTAAAGCGTGTTCAACTGTTTCCGCTTTTTCATTTTTTATTTCGGATTCTGAGAAATTGAAAACAAAATTTCTGGTTTTTCAAAACGTGTTCAACTTTCTCCGCTTTTCTTTTTTTCATTTCGGTTTTCTGAGGAATTGAAAACAAAATTTCTTTTTTTCCAAAGCGTGTTCAACTTTCTACGCTTTCTCTTTTTTTTCATTTTGGCTCTCTGACTAACTGGATATAAAATTGGAATTTGGAATCTAGAACCATAGGCTGATCGGTTAAGACGTACGCTCTTGATTGGCTTCTCTCTAGTTGTTATGAAAAATTAAACAAAAAAGAGAAAGCGGAGAAAGTTGAACACGCTTTTAAAAAACTCCCCGTATTTGTTTCAATTTTTGGGCAATTTTGACCTAGTTTTCAGGTTTCCGATTTGATGGTATGAGAATTGGAACCTCCGAGGGAAAAAAAGGCTGCATAGCTGAGAGTGTAGAAGTTGTCAGTACTATTAGCTATGGCCCTTATAAGTGAGAAGGTTTTTGTCGAGTGGTGACAAAAGATGTGACTTTGTCCCTGGTTTCCGCTTGAAGTTACTCTGAGAATCCTTGATTAAGAATCTGATAGTCCATATTAATGCCAAGTCGGCAGAGCCATTAGCTTTTGTTCTCTTCCACTTTATTTCCAAGTTGGGAATGGATGGCTGTCTTCTTCATAAGCTACGCCCTTCTTCTTTTGTTTCCCTAATGGACACAACTCTACCAGTACCCACCACCACTAGGACCTTCTACTCAAAAAGACCCTGATTCCATCTTCAGCTTCAACAATACTCAATTCAATGACCCTTAGATCACAATCTTAGCTCTCAAATTCATGTACACCCTGCTCAAGGTCTATCCACGGTGAAAGCTTAAGCTTTCACCGCCCTTTAATCAGGCGACACTAAGCTCAATCAAGAGAGACCCAACAGGGAAATTTTGATCCACCACGAGAGTTTCATAAAGTGTGTACACCTTTTTTCGCTTTCTCTTTTTTCATTTTGTTTTTCTAAAAAATTTGAAACAAAACAAGCCAATGTAAAGACTTCATATACATTCTTTGCGACCAGACAATTACTCTAGATTCTGAAATCTAGAGATTTGTTTCCAGTTTATTAGAAAAAGAAAGTAAAAGAGAAAGCGGAGAAAGTTGAACACGCTTTAAAATCCAAAAATTTAGTTTCCAGTTTCTCAGAAAACCGAAATGAAAGAAGAGAAAGCGGTGAAAATTGAACAAGCTTTAAAATCTAGAAATTTTGTTTCCAGTTTCTCAGAAACCCAAAATGAAAAAAAAAAGCGGACAAAGTTGTGCAGGCTTTATAAAACTCTGGCTTTTGTACTTATCCAATATCGCGATTTATCCATTTGATTCAGTGGTTGAACTTAAGCCGTGACCCGTAGTTGACCCCTGACCTTTGAAATGCTCAATATTCACTGCGGGTTAGTGTTTCTGACAGTTCACTACAACAAAAAAGGATCACTTTTCAATAAAGTTGAAAAGAAGGTTAAAAAAACGCTGCAAATAAGTTGGGCTTTTTTTTGGCTAGCTTATTTTGCTTAGCATGGAATGGAGATGTGCGTTGCTTAGAAACGAAGAGTGTGAATTGGTTAAGGGTGCGTGGGAAGCTTATCTAAAGTGGAATGGTGAAAAATTTTCTCATCATCATGAGAATTCTAATAGGAGGCTTGGAAACTTTGTTCAACTCGTGCTGTGAATATATTAAAGAGACAGGAAGAAATTCTGCATTTTGTTCTCGAACCCTTCAAACCCACTTCTACTATTAGGATTAACAGATACACTTTCTAAGAATTTTCGAATTGGGTTTTTGATCCCTGAGTTCCATGTCTTCTTGGGTTACAATTTTACAAAAATATTACAAAATCCTACGCCTTTTTTCTAAATTTCTAATTTTGCTTTCACTTTCACTTTCGTGGAAAGTGAAAGTTTCCTAACAACCTTAAAAAATTCTCTTTGCCTTTGAAGTTAAAAATACTGTACTACCTTTGAGTACAGAACTAGTAATACTCCATCCAAAATTTCGTATTATTTTGGTAAGCACCCTTAGAATGTAGTCTTGGTACCCTTAGAAGGGTACCAAGGGAGCCTTAACAAGATATGATGACCTTTCGCATCTTATATTCACTATGAGAAGAGAAGGCGTAGTTTCGTAGACTTTTCAAATCAGATTGGCCGTTACGTGTTTTACCTTAGTATAGGACGCCAACAAGACTTTCACTCAAAGTATTCAGACTTTCACCGGAAGACTTTCCCTGTGAAGCCTAACTGGAAAAAGTGAGTAGTCAATTTCAGATTGGCCGTTACGTGTTTTACCTTAGTATAGGACGCCAACAAGACTTTCACTCAAAGTATTCAGACTTTCACCGGAAGACTTTCCCTGTGAAGCCTAACTGGAAAAAGTGAGTAGCCAATTGAAGTGTCTTGGCTCTCATCAACTCAAATTAGGTTCAACTAGATGTTCACTCTTACAATTTAGGTTTTTGGACGTTTCACTATCTCTCTTGCTCGGAATTCAGTTAACTTGGTCCTACAACTAACTAAGTTTCTAATGAGGTTTTATTAGGATGCTGTTTTGTAGGAGGACAAGGAAAACTTGAGGGCCTACTTCTACCTCAAAATGTGTAAAGTTGGACAGAGTATGGAATTGGGATGATGGGAAAAGTCGTTATTTCTGACTTTCTCCATCCCAAATTAAATTTACATCCATAAATACCAATTACTTCTCACTCTCTTTAGGGTTTTTGGGTAAGAGGAAAATGTAGTAGAGGCTAGAGCCATAATTGAACCATTTCTACGCCCTCCGCCTCCCTCCATCTTTATCACTTCCTACGAAAATGTCGGTCCAATGTCGCCCTACTCACCATACCCAACTAGCGACATCCCGCTTATTCCTTTCCTTCCCAATGCCAAAACTCCGCCTAGAAGCATACATTATTATTACTACCTCTCTGTCAACTAAATACGTCCAGCCAGGGCCATTCTGAGAGGAGAAAAGCTGCGGCCTGGCACTCCGCCGCCTCATATAGCCTAAATCAAATTCAAAATGTTTTCGTCCTTTGCTCATCTTTGTCGACTAAATTCTCTGGGCATAAAATACCATGCCAGGGTTGAAAACGTGCTCGCGTCCAACTTTTTTTAGATTTGTTCAAAGCTTTTCGATCCAGCACTCGAAAGCTGACCGAATCTAAAGCTAACCTAAACATAACCTAACCTAAACCTCTCCGCCGCCTCATATAGCCTAAATCAAATTCAAAATATTTTCGTCCTTTTCTCATCTTTGTCGACTAAATTCTCTGGGCATAAAATACCATGCCAGGGTTGAAAACGTGCTCGCGTCCAACTTTTTTTTAGATTTGTTCAAAGCTTTTCGATCCAGCACTCGAAAGCTGACCGAATCTAAAGCTAACCTAAACATAACCTAACCTAAACCTAACCTAAACCTAACCCTCACACTGAGCCATTTTTTCTGACATAAAAGCCCCACGCAGACCTAAACGATCACATAAAATCATGTGATTCATTACAATCTAAACTTACAACATATCAACCACTCCGTAAGGCTACAGCGTCTCTCTGGGTTCTAAACATTAACTAACCAGATGAGTCTCAAAATAAGCCACTTTTGCCTTCTAGAGCTCAATTTAGTGAGCTTAAGAAAAAATTTTTGAACAATATTGCTTCTTTTACAGAGAGTTTTATAAAGCTAAAGCACCTATAACTTTCTCCATTTTCAGATTTTTAATGCGGGATTTCTGAAAAAAAGTGGGAACAAGATAAGTCGATCATAAGACTTCGTTTACGTATTAGAGGACAAGCCTGTTCTACATTCTAAAATCCAGAATTTCTTAACCAGTTTCTTAGGAAGGAAGCCGAAATAAAAAAAAAGAGAAAGCGGAGAAAGTTGAATACGCTTAAAGTGCGGAAATTTAGTTTCCAGTTTCTCAGAGAACAAAAACAAAAAAGAGAAAGCGGAGAAAGTTGAATACGCTTAAAGTTCAGAAATTTAGTTTCCAGTTTCTCAGAAAACAAAAACAGAAAGCGTAGAAAGTTGAACAGGCTTTAAAAATCTTCCTGTAGATCCTCTTTTCAAAAAATAGGAAACGTTAGAACTGATTCTGAATTAGGGGCCATGTATTTCTAGAATATTAAAACCTACTATAAATTCACATTTTCCAAATATTTCTGGCAAGCACAGAGGGTGGAAAAACCTTATTAACGTTTCTTTGAAATTTTTTTTTGGAATAAGACATTGTGAAGATATGAAGATGACATTACGGGTGGGAGATGGTTTTGGATTTTGATGATATGAGATTCAGAGGCATAGAGTGATAGGATCGAAGCCAATTTCTTCATTTCCTGATTCTGTATAAGGCTTTTTCGTTTAACTGGTTTCCTTTCCTGTTCAACCCATTTCTGTCTTCAATTCATAAATTCAAGAGCAAGAATAGAAAGTAAGGAGACGAGGTTTAGATGAGAGTATTAACTGCTTTTCTTCAACCATGTCCTCCATGAAATCTCGGGCTTAAATTGTTCTTAAGGGACATGAAATGGTCTCTCCAGGGCTCTCTGACGAAAAGGGAAATGAAGAAGGGCTACCTTGGGGCCATGGGAGAAATTCTAGCCAACGTTTTCACTTCTACAGTGAAAGTCCCTTGGCAAATTGCCATTTCCCTTACACTCCTTACTCTACAACGCGTTTTTCTTAACTAAAATCCAGAAGAAATTAACTTTCACTTCCCACAAATTTGGAACCTGGGTACGTGAAAATGGAAACTGCTCTAGCAGTTCCCGATTTTTAGAGCACATGATATTTTGTTTGAAATTTCATGAATTTTTAGAAAAATTGGAGAAATTTGTTCTAGTTTTTGGACACTAAGTAATGAACGCCTCTGTACTTTGTTTCCAATCCCAAGGCATTATCTCTCATGTTTTCTCGGATGACAAGATGAAATGGAGCAGAAGAAGAAATCCCTCCCTAAGATTTTAGTCAGGTAATACTTAAACGCCCTTTCAAACTAATTTATTCTCAATTTCAGAGTAAATACTTCCTTCTTTCTCTTTTTTTATCTCAGAAAATATATTCCATTCATTTTCTGCCACCAGAACCAACGCTAAACTCATTCATAAATTTTACTAACATTCCGGACATCCATGATACATTGCCTTCAGATTGAGCGATTGTCTCACACATTGGGTCATAACTCAACTCATTCTTTGAAAAGAAAAGAAACTTTTTGCTCTTTTACTAAAATTCCTATTTTCCAAGTCACACTTTTTTGAAAAAAATATTTTTCTTGCCAAGTAAAGAAAGTTGATGAAAAAAAATTTAAAAGAAGAGAAACGACTTACAAAACTTTTCAAGCCCTCAAACAAAAGAATGAGCCTTTGATTTTCTAAATTTGTTTTTTTTTTGTGTTAAAAATTCAAAATTATTTTTAAATGAACGACGTTTTACATTATTTTGTTAAGATTAATTAACATTTGGAATCTAATTTAAGATAATGCCTCCCCAGGGAAAGTTTAATTACACCCAAGGATAAATCTTAAACGGAACTAATGACTTTTTGCCATTTTTGCTTAAGCATCCAACCTGCAATAGGCTAAACTACGCTATTAATTCTTACTTAACTCTAAATTATATTACTTAAACAATACATGGTATGTAAAAACAATTTGGGCGTGAACTTTGACCTCGAAATAAGCGCAATTAAATAAATTAACTGTTGGGACAATAAACGTAGGTTATTGAAAAATCTGAGAGTAATTTAAAGCGTATTCAACTTTTTCCGCTTTCTCTTTTTCCTTTTGGTTTTCTGAGAAACGGAAAACAAAGTTTCTGGATTTTAAAACGTGTTCAACTTTCTCCGTTTTCTCTTTCTCATTTTCGTTTTCTGCGAAACTGGAAACAGGGTTTCTGGATTTTAAAGCGTATTCAGCTTTCTCCACTTTCTCTTCTTCATTTTGGTGTTCTAAGAAAATGGAAACAGAGTTTCTGGATTTTAAAGCGTGTTCAACTTTCTCCGCTTTCTTTTTTTTCACTTCCGCTGCTTGATAAACTGGAATAAAAACTTCTGAATTTCAGAATCTAGATCAACAGGCTCGGGTAGGTCGGATAGGACGTAAAAGTTTTCTTTGGATTGGATCTCCAGTTTTTGCGATAAACAAAATGAAAAAAAGAGAAAGTGGAGAAAGTTGACCCCGCTTCAAGAAAAACTCTCTGTACAATGTGAAACGGCGAAACTTAATTGAGCTAAAAGTGAATAGAAAAATCGACCATTGAGTGAAATTCTAAATTTAAGAGATGGTGAAACGAAATTTGTGGTGACGCTTTTAAGATTTTGAAAGAATAGGTTTTTGTTTGAAGAATTTAGTTTGTGTGGCACTTTTCTAAGAGTATTAAATACGAAAATTAATTTGAGCTTCCTTTGTAAGTTGTAGTGTACTTTGGAAAAGAGAAATTAAGTTTTTCCCTTTTATTTAAACTTTGGACTTAACAATTTTTCCAAAGGGTGAAAGTTTTGAACTTGGTGAAAGGAAGCGAGATAAGACTTCTTACTCATTCCTACAATCATAAGTGCAAGTCCAACACTCAGACTCTCAATGAAAAGTTTCTTGTACAGGCTGGACTTTTAAGGTTATTTGCTTATTTTGGATAAAGTTTTAGGCCAATTTCTCTTGCATTCTCCCTCAACTTTTTCTTTTACTTTCTCTCAACTCCCGCTTTTCCATGCGCAAACTGTACAATCTAATATTTTTTTAAATCGAGTAAAATCGAATTCCCCTTTTAACCAAAATCTAGTTGGCAAGTTTTTGAAAAGTGTGTTGTGATAGTTAGAGTTTTATAAAGCGTGTATAACTTTGTCTTTTTTTCATTTCGGTTTTGTTACAGGCTGGACTTTTAAGGTTATTTGCTTATTTTGGATAAAGTTTTAGGCCAATTTCTCTTGCATTCTCCCTCAACTTTTTCTTTTACTTTCTCTCAACGCCCGCTTTTCCATGCGCAAACTGTACAATCTAATTTTTTTTTCAATCGAGTAAAATCAATCGAATTCCCCTTTTAACCAAAATCTAGTTGGCAAGTTTTTGAAAAGTGTGTTGTGATAGTCAGAGTTTTATAAAGCGTGTATAACTTTGTCCTTTTTTCATTTCGGTTTTGTGGGAGACTGGAGACAAAATTTCTGGATTTTAGAATCAAGAACAATAGGCTGGTTATGCAAAACGTAAACAAAATCTTCAGATTTATTAATCTGAAGATCTAAAACGAAATGAAAAGAGGGAAAGCGGAGAAAGTTGTACACGATTTATTAAACTCTCTGTATATGTAAGGCTTCGATAGTCAAACTCGGTGGGCACGGAAAAACCTCTGAGCAATTTTAAGGCTTAGAACTTTTTTGTGATTAAAGATGTAATAGGGGCAAAACCAGGTAAAAGCTCAAATAATTTTTTAAAGATTCGCGGGTATTAATTAATGAGTGCTACATTCTTCTAGCCATGAGAAGTTAGAAGTCGAATCAAATTCGTCGCGAATCGCCCAACCCAGTGGGCTAAATTATTTAAATATGAAGCCTTGAGAGTTTTATAAAGCGTGTTTAACTTTCTCCGGTTTCTCATTTTTTATTTCCGTTTTCTGAGAAATGGGAAACAAAATTTCTGAATGTAGAACAATAGGTTGGTCATTTTGGACGTGAACGAAACTTTTGTACTGCCTTGTCCCATTTTCAGTTTTTCAGAAATAAAAAAGAGAAAGCGGAGAGAGTTGAACACGCTTTATAAAATTATCTGTATGGTCCGCCTGTCTGTCTCAGCCCGATATAATTGGATGTCGGCTGGGTGAATTTCAAATCCATTTTCAGATGTTTCCTACGATCGCAGGTTTAAAACACCGTATTGGCCTTGAGTGGAATAGATCTGTATCACACTGAAAAACCTGATTTTTCAGGTTTCAGGACAACCGTGAACTCGATGACCCTGAAGACTCAGTTTTCGTACACTAGGCTGGTGGGATAGTCTTTAAATTGGTTTATCTCGCTGCCGTTTTTTTTTTCAGGAAAACAAAATGAAAAAAGAGAAAGCGGAGAAAGTTGAACAAGTGTTAAGAATCTTTCTGTACTTTGAAATTTAAAAAAAATCAGAATTCCTTTACTAAATAATGTTGCCTGAAGTTTTGAATTTCTTTAGAAGACGTGCCGAGTGAAAGTTGGTAAGCTTTAGCCCAACATGGTTGACGATTGTGTTTTGTTCAAATTGTAGCTTAGAAAAGTAACTTCCGCTCAATCTACCACGCCGGGAAACGGATCTCCTACGCATATCCTTCCTTCTCCATAAACTTTACAAAGGAAAGAATCTCAACTTATCTAATTAAAATCTATTCTAAACTTTAACTCAAACTTTTAAGCTACATTACTCACTGAGGTCGTCGGAAGTCGGTTTCTAAGATTTTTCACGACGGAAATACAAAAAAATATACACAATATAACAACTCCAATTTAAGTTGGCGAATAATTTCATATGCGTTTTGCAAACTACAAGTGACGAAAAATGCCTAAGAAAGGAGTAACTAGAATAAAAACAAAGCGGATGAAAGCGACACCGACAAAAAGACACTGTTTGTTTCATGTGTTTTTGTAGTACAGTGTCTTTTAAAATGTTTGTCCAACTTTCTCCACTTTTACTTTTTTTAAATCGATTTTCCGGGCAAGTGACAGTGCAATATTCGGATCTACGAATTTTCCATTTTTGAAGGCTATCAAAGTGACCAAATCTTTGAGATCCAAATATTCGATTACCACTTACCCAGAAAATTGATCCGAAAAGAGAGAAAGTGAGGAAAGTTGGACAGGCATTTTAAAAGGCATTGTAATATTTGCAATAGTTTTTGCATTGCGTTGGTAAAGAATCTTAATGTAAAAGATCGCAAAAGTTTTGTGCGAGGACGAACTCTACCACTAAGAGTAGGAATTATTTGGAAAGAATTTTTCTAAATTTTAAGAACCTTTTTAAAAGCATTTATTAGTATTGAGAGTAGTTTTACATTAGAAGTGTATTTTTGCTAGTAAATTCAAATGTAGAGAGAAGGCGTTTATGTATAAGAGAAGTGTTTGTTCGAAGTAAAGTTGTGTAAAGGGAGCACTTAAGGGAGGTTGGAGAGAGGAAAGTTATAATTTCCATACTTCATCTGCATATACAATTATGCTCCACTCAGGAAGAATCTCACCTTTCTCTTTTAGGCTAGCCCTACTACCACTAGCCCTAACGACAACTTCCACAGAAAACTAGGAAAAGGAACAAGGAAAGTAGTTAGAAGAGAAAGTGAGTAGTTAGAAGGCATCTTCTAAATTGTTTCAAGGATTCCCAACTACCGAGATATACAGGGTGGGCCAAGATTTTCTTTACCCAAATTCTCAAGTTTCCAGAAGTTTTCCTGGATTTTATGCCGTGGCGGGCAAGGCAGAGGAAAGGTTTGGCGGGAAATTGCCTGGTTTGAATTTTTGTTACTGGTGAGTGCGTGGAGTTGAGCGGAAGGAAAAAGGAGACGCCACTCGTCCACGCTTCTGACTCCCAACTCCAACAGGAGGCACCGCAGGAGAAAGTGAATGCGGTGACTCCATCTCCCGCCCAAATTTACGAAACTCACTTCACTCACCCAATAACTTTACCAATTCTTGTCGTAGCCGCCCTGCAAAGCAAATAATAATTTTTGAATAATGGGCCACGGCATAAACAAAGTGAAATGAAAGGAGACTTTTACCCGGTTAAGAAAATCTTGGTCTTACCCTGTACTTCCTAATGCAATGAATTCAGAAAGTGAATCTAGAAAGGTGGAGAACTTAAGGTGAAATAGGTCCAACCTTACGCCAAACTAGAAAACCCAAATGAACCAGATCTTTAGGACTATACCGTTTATGCCTAGGAAAATTTAATTACCAACCACAAAATGAATTATGTCTTTATCATCATTCAAACCCAGAATATTCAACTCTGTCTACCACGCAGTCTTCATACTCTTCTTTCAATTTAACCAGGTCAGGTAAAAACTTTTGACATCAAAGGGCGAACTTCCACGCACGTGACTTCGTTCAACTCACTACGAATACAAAATTTGCCATTCCTCTAGTCTCAAAGTCTTAATTTAAAATAAATAAAATCCTTTAAAATTATGTCTCAGGTACCGGAGCTACTTTATGCAAACGTACTGCCCGTCTGTCTGGCGTCTGTCGTCTGTCGTCCGTATCTCAGGAACCTCTGCACCGATTTCGAATCTGTTTTTAGTTATTAATAGTAGAGGTTGTAAAGAGGTACACTATTGAAAAGGGCTCAACGCCTTCGGGATGAAATTTCAGGGTCAACAATGTTTTTTAACGGAAACACTAAAAATGTCTCCTACCAATCAATCTTATTCCTCTCATCGAGACACATAATTTTTATTGTTACCCATTGACCTATGACCTCTCATTTACATCCTAAAAGTTAAAATTAGGGCATGGCTTTTCGATACATATGCATATACATTCGTTGCATTGGGTTGTAATGTATGCATTACAACTTCATTGTAATGTATTGTCTGTCTGTGCAATGTCTGGTAACTTACGCTACTTTGGTATACCCGTTTTAACACGGTTGATGACGAGTCTCATGTTTTCTGGTTATGTTGCTTCAATGAGTATAACCTGGGTAGTGAAAGTGCTTTTGGGCTCAATTTAGAAACGAAAATAGTACAGAGTCCCAACTTTAAGAGGCCCCGACTTTCTCTTTTAACATGTAACTCCTATAAGAGACTTTCCCCACGGGCCTCTTAAAGTTGGGACACCATGTAATAAAGCGAACGCCTTAACTGACTTTCCCTAAAATGTAATTGAGGCGTTTTTCGCTAATTTTAATCTTGTAGGGCTCTTTACAAAGTTAATTTGATATAACGTTAATTAAAATTTTGAATTCTTTGCAGCAAATTTCAAAATTATTACATTTTAAGTTATTTTCCAACATCGTTTTTAATCGCATGTCCAATTTTGATTAGGATATTTTCAAATTTTGACTCAATTTCTACGATGAAGGGTCCTAACGCCAATCATTTAATAAAGTACGGTGAGATGTTATGCCTGTAGCGGGTTGGAAGACCTATTGACTTCTGTGAAAGTTGATTTATTAATTTTAGAATTATGGACGGAAGTTTGATGAGCCCGAAAAAAGTATTTAATTAATCAAATTCCCCAAACGCCTTCACCTCCCTCTCGACGCTTCTATTTTCACTCAAGGAAAATAATGTTTTCTTTTGGCTCTTTGAATGTGCTGTCTATTCGTGGTGGGAAAGAGTTTCAAATATTGGCGCCCCTCTGCCATTCATTTTGCCTCTGTTGGAAAAGGCGGTTTGATTCTGATGAGGAAGCAAAGCTGCGGAATGCTCGTCTGAAGCGATGGATGCTGAGATGAATCTCAGCGGGGAGAAAGTCAGAAGCGCTTTCGTCTCTGGCGCTTTTCGTCTACTGCTCCTTTCTTTCCACACGAAATTCATTCGATATCGACCCAAAACTAAAAACCAACCACCATGTGCTTCCATTCACTCTCACTTACACTCTTCCAGCATAAAAACCAAAAAACCGCCCTTCCAAATCTGCTTCTTAAACCTTCCACTTTCCATATTTCTCTTAGTTTCTTCCAAAAAAAAATGAACTTCAAAATTTACTTTCTATTTCAGGAAAAACAGAAAAACGGAGCCTGACCTCAACAAATGACGCCCTTGTCACACGAAAAAAAAGTAGCTCCAATTTGCCCCAAGTTATCTACAGCTTGCTCCAAGTAACCTGAACTTTCTCCCACCAAACTGCCGTTGACCATTACGCCAGCTACCCCAATCTGACTTTCACAAATGACCTTTGAGGTGGCAGTGCTTGAACTGACCCGCATCACACAAGGGAACTACAGTGAGCCATCAATCCAACGACAGGTCCTACACATACAAACCCCAGCTGACCTCTGGCCAGTCTAAAGCATGCGGGCTAGGAGACAAAATGACTCAAATGTGCAACTCCAAGGCAAAAGTTCTAGAAAACTCGGTTTGACAGACAAGTGATTGATTCAAGTTCTCCCAGGTGACGGCCGTCAATTTGTACCCTAGCTGACCCACATACCGAATCCCTCATGTTGTTGACCCCAAGAGGGGTCACAGTTCGAAATTAACCATATTCCAACAGTTGTTGCGAAAGTGACCTATCCAAAAATGACGCTCCGCCGAATTGAACAGCGGTCGAACAGTCAGTACTGTAGTGAAGATGGGGTTGAATTTTCGCTACCCGAGGGAGTTGACCTCGTTGGTATTGACAGTAAGAGCACTTTAAGAAAAGCTTGCTCATCCTACAACCAACAGCATCATCATCCTTCCCAGCATCCCTCGGCCGGAAACACGCCTTTCCATGCCCAAAAACCGCCAAAATGGAAATCTGCCTTCAAACTGATTCTCATCAACCTCTTTGTGTGCTGTCTCGTCCTAGGATATGCTCTCATAGGCTCATTTGTCTTTTTAGCTCTTGAAGGGCAGAGCAAAGGGCTCCCTTCTGGAGCTATCAAAGTCTCTGCCAGTGGTTATCCCATGAAGAAAAATAATTTGACCCTTGCCCTATGGAATGCCCTCCAAACGGATCAAATCCAACAGCTCAAGAATGAAACTGTGAAAAACATTTGGGACATCACGCTGAGCATGAACATTCTCTACCAAGAGAATTGGACACGCCTCACTGGAGAAGAAATTGCAACTTTTCAGAGAACATTCATTGACAAAATTCTTCAGATTGTAGAAAGTAGTTCAACGCATGAAGTTTATGCGTGGACTTTTCCTAGAGCCTTTCTCTTTGCCCTCACAACGCTCACGACTATCGGTAAGGAATAAGAGAAAAAAAATTTAAACTAAAATACGTTTAAAAAAATAATTTAAAAAAAAAAAGAGAACTTTTAATCATTCCTTAAAAAAACAGCGAATTGCTGAATGTTTAAAAATCCGCACTCCGGTTTTCTAGGACTGCAAAAATAAATATCCAGTTCTCTGACGTATGATTTAAAAATCCGCTCTCGGGTTTTCTAGGACTGCAAAAATAAATGTCCAGTTCTCTGACGTATGACCCACGCGTAGACATGTAGCCTAAATTGTCGAAACTTCAAGTATTTACAGAGAGTTTTGCTAAAGCGTGTTCAATTTTCTCCGCTTTCTCTTTTTTTTATCTCGGTTTCCTTAGAAACTGGATCCCAAATTTCTTGGAATTTACGATCTAGAACAGTAGGCCCGGTGGGATAAGACGCGAATGAAGTCTTAGATTAGCCTATTTCGTTTCCAGTTTTTGAGAAAAACTAAATAAGAAAAGAGAAAGCTAAGAAAGTTGGACACGCTTTAAAAAACTCCCTGTAGTTTTCAATAAGAATCGGAATTAAGTATTTTTGGACACAAAACGTATGCAGGCAGCATCCCACTTTCACCGACTTTCACTCTAAATTTTTTTTAGACTAAATGTTATATTAATGTTCGTTTCGATCGGGCTGGCGTTTTTTTGCTTTGGTTTGATGTGGTTCTGATTTCAGGAAAAAAGTGAAAGTTGGTGAAAGTGGGAGACTATGAAAGTAGGCTTAGTTGCGGGTAAAAATTGAGAAATTTTTTTTTTCAAATTTTTGAACGGGTTTTATTGGAGAAAAATAGAGATGTGTTTGACTTTGAAGCATGAGAGAATGGTGGCTGGAAGTTGAGTGATAAGGATACATTTGTCAAGAGGTTGGAAAAGATCGATTGATTTCTTAAAATATCTCGTTGGAGCCAGATTCCATTGAATCCTATATCTTATGCTCTTCATTCCTTCCTACTTTTTTTATAGTACGAAAGTATGAGAAGAAAGTAGAAAGTAGTGGAGGTCAGTTTCTTTTTAGTGTTGAGAAAGTTATAAAAAGAAGGAAGGCTATAAGGGAAGAGTGGGAATGAAATATTAGTTTTTGTCTGAGAAATGGCTCTTGAAGATTTTGTAGGAGATCCTTTGGCTCTCTTTAAAATGACGATTTGTCTCCTCACAAGGTATCCAATGCCCCTTCCACAAAAGTCTTCCTTTTCTAAACGGAAGTGAACCTAGTGAGACCTATTAGAAGCAGAAGAGACATAAAAGTAATTGAACAATTGATCTCAGAGACCTCAATTTTTAAAACTTTCGCTCAAAATTCAGTTGTCAAAAAGTTGTTGGTCAAAACCGAGATCACTAAAAAGTTTTTTTAAATTCCCTTTTCAAAAATTACTTTTTAAAAAATTCTATTTTTTTTTAATTTATAAGAAAACTTTGACATATCCTGTCAAATCAGGAAAGAGCATGTCGACACATTCCTAAATTGTTGTTCTTTTTTTTTCTCGTTTTTCTCCATTTTGTTTTCAGCTCTCAAACGTGACACAACAGACGGAGGGTCTTTTGTGTTCCTTGCAGGTCGTGTGTGACACAACCTCAAGTGCCGATTTTGTTCATATCGTTTATTCTTAATTGATCAACGGGTTAAAATCCCACAAAGACAGAATGTAAAATGTAATTCCAGGTCTAATTGCAAGGATCCTAGAGACTAAGAATGCAAATAATCTGTCTGTCTGTCTGTCAAAGACACTCATAAAGACGTCTACATGTACTGTCGCAATATTTTACATGGATTTTACATTGGAGGAGGAAAACTGCGACATGCTAGAATTCAAATTTCGTCACATTTTTTTGTGCCATAAAACTAAATTACCACATTGTGGATTGTACAATCCATAGACACTTTGAACTTCAAAAGATTTACTATGCGCGAGTGTTGAGGAAGGCGGCAAGCGCAGCTAGTAATTAATAATTACTTTTGTAAATTTTAAATTTTCTTAAATAAATAAATAAATAAATAATTTCCTTAAAATAACGAATAATTTCTGTGGAAAGTTTTCTAGGAAGGATTTATAACTACCAATAAATTTGGCGGAAAATTTGCATTTTCAGAAGGAGAAATTGTTCGAGACAGTTTCGACCCAAAATTTTAATAAAAATGAGCCTCAATTTTGTTAACTTTCCTTTTACTTTCTTAAGTTGAATAATCTCAGAATAAATTTTCGTGATTACAGGGTCCCACATAAGTCCGTTCTCCCCCTCTATCTGTAAAACCACTAGCATCAAAACTACCTATAATACCTCATGTTATATGTACTCTCAATCTAGATTTTATCCTAAAATTGCACAGCGATCATGCAGCGTATATGTCATTGGGGGTAGTTTTTAGGAGAAAAAAAACAAAATAACGTAACCTAAATGGTTCTGTCT
>JABASL010000511.1:0-16538 GCA_019775825.1 Neanura muscorum | reverse complement strand
TTGGACCTGGCCACCATCACAATCACCAAGTTGCCTTTATATGTAGTAATACGAATTTGGTTCATAACTTAAGGATGCAGATTTGGCAAGGACTAGTTTACTAAAGTTCCGTCGGGGAGCGGCGTATTTACTAAAGTTCCGTGGGCAAACGGCTTTACTAAAGTTTCGTCGGCGAATGGCTTGTTTACTAGAATACCGTGGGCAAACGTTTTGTTTACTAAAGTTCCGTCGGGGAGCAGCGTGTTTACTAAAGTTCCATGGGCAAGCGGCTTGTTAACTAGAGTTCCGTGGGCAAGCGGCTTGTTAACTAAAGTTCCGACGGCGAGCGGCTTGTTTACTAGAATGCCGTGGGGAAGCGGCTTGTTTGCTAGAGTTCCGTAGGCAAGCCGCTTGTTTACTTGAATCCCGTGGGCTCGTCGGTTGCAAGATTCTATTGGCATCGGTAAAAAGATTGTATTGACTGGATTTAGTCGCCAAGGTACCATCCGTTGCCTGACTCGCTTGTCGCTCGTAAAAATTCGGCTGGCTGTTCAGCTTGTGGTGTATTTTTGTTATTCATTTTTAGAACGTCGCACAAAAACGAAAAAAAAAACTGTGGAAGGGAATTGAAGAAAGAAGAACGTAAAGTAGTTACGACTGAGGTGGTGTCAGTTTCTTTAATATTTGCAACAAAATCGTTAAGATGTTGTTCGGGGCTTGAAGCCTGAAAAAACATATTTTCTGAATTTTTCAACATCATGTTTTCTCCAGTTCAGAAATAGCGGTTTTAGGAACTCGTAAGTTTGTTAAGCATCGTAAATAACTGCAGCTAAATTTTTGGGTTGTTTAAATGCTTTCCATAAAGCGAAGACTATAAAATTAAATTACGAATAAAGAAACTGACGATGGGTACTCGCATTCTAGTGACATAGTTCCACAAAATAGCAACATAAATCTCTGTAATAATTTTACGACACGAGTAAAAATTCTGAACACATCAAAAACACACTTTAAATTATTTAGTAAAAGTTTGAATTTTGAGTTTAAAAAGTTTACAACTTGTAACTCGTTATTTTTGAAATTATCAAAAACCGTGTGTTTTATTCAAAAATTACAGGGGTGGCTGGCTTGGCGAGCGGCCATCCTGCTGTCAAAGAGTAAAAAAATTGGATAAAATGTGCATGTCATAGGTCAGCTAAAATCAAGGTTACTCTAACTTCTTCTCCGTGATTCTTTTTAGGAAAAAATTTAAAGTTTCTACGCATTCAGCACTCAATAACCTCAGAATTGAATTTATGAAACGTGTTGCAGGGATTTTGTGTCTAGAGGACCCTTAAATGCTACCAAAAAAATGAAGGTAATGAAATTGAAATTGGTGGAATCGTATCGTGCAGAAGAGCAGATAGTGAATTTCCGTTCTGATTTCTTTGAACGTATTTTCGACATAAGAAGTTGGGAAATAAGAGAGAGAGAGAGAGAGTAGCGATCTAATTTTATGGCTCATCTTCTCGGTTTCTCAACTCTCACGAGAAACTACTTTTCTTTTCTTTTTATCCAATGCTCTGGAAAAGTAGTCCAGCATCCTCAACTTACTTCGGAAAAACGTTCTCAGTTGGTCGTAAAAAAACCTAAAATCTTTACGGGTTGGATTAATAATAACCAAAAAGACACGGGCAACTGTGGTTCTCACACACAACTTTATGTCTCACACGCTTCTCAACTTAATCAATAATTTCAAAAAAAAAATCACCTAACTTCGTCCGGTGCAAGCGAATTGATACAAACCAAAGTTAATTTTAGTAAAACACCCCATCATATTCACCCCATCAAATTTTTAATTTGGTGGAACTGACATTTGAAGGTGAATCATCCGGGTCCGTCCCACCGTGGTTGATTTTGTAGAGGTGATGGTTAAGGAAAAGGTATTTTGGTCCCACGAAGTGCCACCAAATTTAACAAACTTTCTCCCAACATTCCCATGTTTCTACTTTCCCTCTCATTTGAATGACATTTTGACGTGGATGCTAATAGAATAGGCCTTCTGGCCTCCTCTCAAAATTAATGGGATTTGTTGGAATCCCTCAAATTCAGAGTGGAGTGTCAATTTCAGGAAAATGCAAATTTCAATACTTTTTCATTAAAATTCTGAAACATTCTAAAAAACATTGAGAGTTTTATTATGTAAACGTAATTAAAATAACAAAAAACTTTGTTACAAATTAATCAGATGCAAAAACAGAGATGTAATATATTTCGACGTTGAACTAACTTTTGACCCCCGGATTGTTGTTCCGAAAACAGATCTTGAAAAACGCAACTCGTTCTAAAGTTATTGCGCAACCAGACAGGCGGACAAACAGACAGACGGGCAAACAGACAGACAGACGGACAAATAGACACACCCGGCTCGGGGAAAGTCGCCTTTCCAATCTTCTGAATTTTCTAATGTCCTGGCTCGTGTCTCAGAAAAGGAACGAAATATCGACTTTACACTACTACGACAAGCTTTTTGAAAATTCAAAAAGAAAAATTTCCCGCCAAAATTTAACTCCATCCCAATCCCTACCACATAAATTTTTCAAACTTGCTGTGAAAGTGGAGAAAGCGGGGCGCTTTAGGTTGTGGACGCGTTGTTACGTATAAGTCCTGTTCCTTTTTTAACTGTTCCTTGAACTTTCTCCGCTTTCTCTTTTTTCATTTCGTTTTTCTCAAAAACTGGAAACGAGATATGCCAATCTAAAGACATCGTTTGCGTTCTATCCGACCACCCTATTGTTGTAGATTCTGAAATCCAGAAATTTTATTTCCAGTTTTCCAGAAAACCGAAAGGAAAAAAAGAGAAAGCGGAGAAAGTTGATCACGCATAAAAAAAACTCTCTGTAAATGCATGTTTCCCTGTTTAAATACTTTAAACACCTAAAATACTTTATACTCACCTGATTGTTGAATATAAAATACATTTTAATTGATTTTTATTAATTAATTCGTTAAATTAATAAATTGAGTTTCCAAAGAACTTCCTTATTTTGAAGCCTCAGTATTCCAAATGACGATTGATTTTGAAGGATCTCTTGAGACGGGAAGTATAAACAGAGGCTGAATTCCAGTAAATGTTGAAGTAGGCGAGAGGCGTAGAAGCGTAACGTGATTCGTTAGTTGAGGTGCCTCGTGTCCCAAACTTTGTGAGCACTTACACGTTCACAAGTGATAGTAACCTTACCGCTGTAGCAATTTGAAGCCGGTGGCTACTTTAGTAATTCAAGACGACTCAGGGAGGAGGATTTAACTTTTTTTTTGTCTGGGAAACCAGGTAACAAGTCAAGTGGAATTTCCTGCAGTAGGATTGGTCAGTAAACATCAACAAAGTCCTTCTGACATCCAAATTTTTCAGTACCGGCATCATTTGTTTCCAATTATTTGCAGAATATTTGGATGAACAAAATTCTTCCACAACTGCTTGAATGTTGTAGCTAATCCTCCATTAGATTTATCTAAATATTAAACAAGTGCTCATTCAGAGTGCTGTGTCCAGTGATTGCTTGGGTCAGAATTCTAGCAAAATCCCGATACAAATTCAATACAAAGTTTCTAGTCAAGCCCATTGGATTTAAAAGAATATTTTTGTGTTTTTTTTGCATTCTGTGTACCTGATCCATCTTTTAAAGTGTTGTTCTCGACCCCACTCCTTAATTGTAGTTTTGATAATTTGTGACGATACATATATGCGGTTCCAGCCGCCAGTTTAGCCAGTTCATTAGCTTTCTCGTTTCCAGGGAATTCTTTATGGGCTGGAATCCAGTTCAGATTTATTTCCCAATGTTTTGTTAATGATTATAGAGCCTCAAAACACCCAAGCACCAACTCCGTAACGGGGTTTGTGCCGCAGAGTGTTTGAATGGTGCTAAGGCTATCCACATATAGATTAACCCTTTCAAACTGGTCAGTCCCATTTTCTTCAAGATTCTTTGCTGCATGAATAACGGCAAGAATCTCTGCTTGGTAGGCGGTGAGAAATTGACCTAGATGTATAATAATTTCATCACCCAGGTCGGATATGAAGTACAAGGCTCCGGAGTTCCCATCTATCTTGGAACCATCTGTATAGCAGCTCAAAGTCCAATTAGGAACAACGTCGATACCATTTTCATCCCAATCCTTCCTGCTTCGAACCTGAACCTTCACATTAAAGTCTAGAGTCGTTTTTCATTTTTCATCGTTTTTCATTTGGCTTAGTGGCTAGAGCCACTACGCCTTCGGGTTGATTTGCTCCTGCATTCCGCATTCCAATTCAATTTACTGTCAAGCATTACACCTAAATACTTAACTTCTTTGCTAGGTACAGTGAGTGCCTGTAAGTGCTACATGCTCTTCAATTTGAGAGGTCTAGTACGGGCAAAGTTGCCATGAAGGTTTTTGTTGAGCAAATGAAAAAGCTGTTGATTTGAGTATTTTATTTCTAGGATAATTTAGGTCAGTTAAGTTTTTTTTTGAGTGAGTCTGGAATGCGTAAGAGAGTCTAAAAGTANTCTAGGATAATTTAGGTCAGTTAAGTTTTTTTTTGAGTGAGTCTGGAATGCGTAAGAGAGTCTAAAAGTAGTAAAAAGGCAGACTGGAATGACTTAGGAAGGAAGTTAGCAGAAGGAAATAGACGTTTGAGGAGGGTCTAAAAGGAAACTTAGAAAATCTGAATAGGAAATGTGTGTTTTATGTGGGTTAAGGAGTATAAGACCCATTTCATTTGAAAGGAAGTGGATAAAGGCTATAAATACAGTATGAGTGGGCTTGGGACAATTTTCTTCTGGACTCAACTTTCTCTTCTTATATACAAATCCCATAAGACACTTTCTCCAGGGTCTACAAAAAGGAACATCTACCGTGTATGAGGACTACATTGTACAGACGACAGTCTTGGACTGTGAGCATAAGCAGTGACTGTGTGTAAGTCTTGACGGACGCATGTGGTGGTTCGTTGGTGGGACGCACATTGAGTTTCCTCCATCCGCCCTATTCCATTCACTTCTCAGCGGAAGAACGTGGAAGTTGCACTGACAGAATAATTAATGACTTGCCATTTACCCGCTTTCTTTTTATTCTTATCCTCCACCCATTTACATTTCTTTTAATCCATATTTTATTAATTTCTCTCTTTTCTTTTCTACATTAAATATTTTCAAATTACTCTCTGCTACAGCAGATCCTCCAGCATGCTTCAATCCATCTAACAAGGACAGGCGCCAGCGGTTACAATTTTTAAAATATTCAACTTCTAACCATAAAACCATAATTTCCCGCTCTGCTGTACAAGCCGATCTCCAAATGCCCGATCTTGCGGGAAAATGATTGGAGGCACCCCGTTCTGGTGTTCGTTCTGTTTCACTCATTGTTCGATTTGCGGCTCCTAGCCTAAACCTAACCAAAAAATTACAGGAAAACTGGAAAGGACTTTTTGTAATTCAAAACTTTTTGTTTAATTTGGAATTCAATTTTCGTAAGTGAAAGTACGTTCTGTTTTTTGGCGCTTTCTTTCACACTTCGAAGTGCAAAGGTCAATTGAAATGGGTCAATTTCTGATTAGGTCAGGGTTGGGTTAGACTTTAAACCGCAAAGTTCAATCTCCCGGAAACATTTTCGTTTTTGGTGTTCAAATTTGGCGGTCTAATTTGAAAAATTTGCAATACTTGAATGCACCAATAAAATATTCTGCAAGATTTCGAATTTTTTTTTTTGCAGTTTTTCATATTATTTTTTCAGGGAAAAAAAGTGATAGTTGAAAGTGTAGAAAAAGCAGCTTACTGTTTTTTTTTTCTAAATTATGATTGTAATTATGCTGGTGCCCATAAATTAGTGTGCAGAGAGTTTGTTTTTTAGAGCGTGTTCAACTTTCTCCGCTTTCTCTTTTTTCATTTCCAGTTTTTCTGAGAAACTGGAACCAAAATTTCTGGATTTTAGAATAATAGGGTGGTCGCATAGGACGTAAACGATGTCTTTGGATTGGCTTTTCTCGAGTTTTTGAGAAAAACGGAACGAAAAAAGAGAAAGCGAAGAAAGATGAACTCTTTAAAAAAATTCTCTGAACATAGCTGTAGCTGAGAAGTCTTATTAAACTATGCTCAGTTATCAATTTATGGTTTAGGTTTTATATTAATTTAAATAGTGAGTTAGGTTAGGTTATATTTTTGTGAGTGGGCTGGATGAAGATTATGTTAGTTGTTAATGTTAAGAAATATTGTTGTACTATTTGTATAAAAAATGGGAATAATTGTTTTAAATTGTTGTGTTACCCAGAGCAGAAAACTGTTGAAGATGTTAAATTTTGGGCATTAGAAAAGTCAAGACTCATGAATCATTTTCATGAATTCTTTCCGTTTTCCCCTTCGTTCCAGTCCTTCTTCCAGCATAAAAATTAATCGAAAAGAAAAGAGAAAATAGAGAAAATTAAGACTAGCAGCTGTGACTAATGTTTAGGAGAAAGGAAAAGAAAGGCTTTTCTTCGAGTCATTAATAATATCTTGGTCAGGTTTTAACTTTCCCGCCTTCTCACAAGTGTACTATTTGTATAAAAAATGGGAATAATTTTTTTAAATTGTTGTGTTACCCAGAGCAGAAAACTGTTGAAGATGTTAAATTTTGGGCATTAGAAAAGTCAAGACTCATGAATCATTTTCATGAATTCTTTCCGTTTTCCCCCTTCGTTCCAGTCCTTCCAGCATAAAAATTAATCGAAAAGAAAAGAGAAAATTAAGACTAGCAGCTGTGACTAATGTTTAGGAGAAAGGAAAAGAAAGGCTTTTCTTCGAGTCATTAATAATATCTTGGTCAGGTTTTAACTTTCCCGCCTTCTCACAAGCTAACACACCCTCCAGAGGTCTCTCTCTAGCAGGAGCCCTTGGACCGTTTAGTCTTATCCTAAAACCAGAAGAATAATAAGCCCATGCCTTTAGTTCTAATTAATGGAACTGAATTAATTTCATCATTAGGCACTAGGGAAAAAGTTTGAGAATAATTACACACTCGGGGTCTAGACATATAAGGAGAAAAGCAGTCGTCGTAACTTCATAAAACTCAATAGAAAGTCCACTTGTTCACTTTTTTTTTAAATTTGAAAAGTTATTATGCAAAATATGAAAATCCATTTTCCTGCTCAGTGCCTCGGACTCCTGGGAACACATTTTGTGGTCCATTCCCAAAAGATTTTGCTTCTCCAAAGGAGGAGGAAAAGTCAAGCTACGGGGACTAGGGAGGACGTCAATGCTTTCCCAACCAAATCAAATGAATTATTTAACATCTCCACTACTTCTCACAAGAACTGTAGGGAAGGACGACTTTTCCTAGAGAATTTTCTACTAGTAGTTTCTACTAGTAGCACAAGCATTTTCCAGGATTTCGAGCCAATGACGACAAGAAGTTGGAAGAAGAGTTGGCATATGTAGTCGCCTCATTCTCGTTAACCTAAATAAATTGAATGAAGAGAGAGCTTAGCGCGAGGAGAGAAGCTTGGCTGGGTCTCCATGCTCTGAATTTCTTGTCTCTTATGACGTGCGGGAGATTTGAAAATCTTGGCCAAGCGTGAACTGGTAAAGAGAAAACGCTAGGAGATCTGGATGTTCTCTACCTATCAGACCAAAAGGGAAAGTTGGGCTAGCTTTGTAGTTTTAATAATATTCCAATTAAGTTTAATTAATTAGAAGACCTGTTTGTAGGGTAATGGCCAATACTTCAAGTGATAGGGTCAACTTGAGCCTTAATATGGAAAAGGAAAATTGAAATTGGGAAAAGGTGCGGAAGAAAAGAGAAAGTGGAGAGATGATCGATATGGAATAAAAATAGCAACAAGATCAATTTGAGATTTCGTAGAAAACATCCATTTGTTACTAACCAAAAAAACGCCAAAATAAACATTCAAAATATTTTATAATCCACCAAAATTTACGCGCCACAGAAAAATCGTTCCCACGCAAGCCAAAATAATAATAAAACGATTTCAGCAACCTGGAACTCCAACGATTGCCCAATAACCACAAAAAACAACCGATTTTTTTATAAGGTAATTTTTTACGGAACTTTTTTTAGGACCATTTTTTACCTATCACCTTAACTGTCACCTTTAATGGTGAAAGCAGCTGAACCGATTTTTAATGGAGGTCACGACGCTATTTGCAATCAAGCGAATCTCAAAATTTGAGCCCTGACGCCCAAAAAGCATAATTTCCAGTAAAATTGTACTAAAAAGTACGTTAACTATTGGAAAAGGCCATTTTTAAGAATTTTTCTATTAACTTCAAAAACTCTGGACTTAGAAAAACATTATCTCGTACATTTTGATGAATTTAGTTGATAACTTTTATTATAGAAACTGCAAAAGATGAAAGCTTCGTGTTCAGGAAATTCTGTGACGCCTTTCAAAATTTCCAACTTTTTCCACTTTCTCCTTTTTCAGATCAATTTTCTGGGCGTGTGGTAATTAAATATTCGGATCTGTCACCATATTTGCTATTGTTGAAAGCTATCTAAGGGACCAAATATCTCAGATCCGAAAATTTTATTATCACTTTCCCAGAAAATTGATCTGAAAAAAAGAGAAAGTGGAGAAAGTTGGACAGACAATAGACATATTGAAAGGCACTCAATTCGGATCTTGAATTCTGGATTTTCCACATTTGTATTGTATTTTAATTCTTCGAATCTCTGGTGGTTTTTCACAAGTTTTGAAGATTAGATTTTAGAATTTAGAATTGAAAAGAGAAATGTGAAAGTGCCAGATGCTTTCATTTTAGAATAATTGCTTGTTGAATTTGTTGCGAAGTGACATAGAGTGCTTCTGAACCACAATCTTTTATGTTATATTTTTTATTGATCACCAAAAATCTCTCAAAATACTAAAACTTTTGATACCGGGAAATTTCAAATACATGGCTCAATATGGTCACTTGTTGTCAAACTTGTGTCTGGTAAAATGCTAGGTGTTGGCACGAATTGATAAACAAATTTTTGAAACGAATTTTATATTTGAACATTTACGGTATTTTTTTTTGTTCTGTAGAAATGGCAAATGCAAAACTTTCTCTTTCCGCTTTCACCTAAAATTCGTAAAACTGATTCCCTTTGTCATGTCATTTCCTTGAGGCTTGGAGTCAAATAGAACAAAACATCTCAGGATCACAAGTTCACAATCTTCAATAATGTAAACCAAAATTTTTAGTAATTCCTTTCTCTGCTTTCACCAGAGTAATGGAATCGTCGAATTTTGAAAAAAATAGTGTGAATTTTTTTTTAATAAAAATTTTGCTACCCCGCGTTTGGGATTATCGAAGCTAAAGGGAATTACTGAAAGGTGATATAGGGAAGGTGATTTTTGAAATATGTGCGAATTTAAATTTGGCGGTTAGCTTTACCGCGAATAAATTTCTGAGTGAAAGTACTTGATTAGCCTGCTTTCACCCACATGGTATAAAGTCACCACCAGCTTATTCATAGCCGTGCAAAATTTAATCCTAATCTTACGTCAAAGACTCACGTTAGAATTTGAGCCGTTTTCTTCCTACTGTGGATTATTCCAGACTTTCCGCCAATTTCCTTTTGCAAAAAGATAAAAGGAATACTAGTGACCTGGAGCTTTAACTTTTGAGTGAATTGCAAATGGTTTTTTAAGAAATGTACTTTGACGCTGACTGATGTGATGACGCAGGGATGGTCCACTTTCTTGGAAAGATTTTAAGACTTTGTAAAGCTCTTTTAGAGATTTTAAAACGTCGTGGACAAGTGGATTTGAGTTAAAAAAAATCATATTCGACATAGTCGCTACGCCTGTCAGTTAAAATTGTTTAAAAATGTATCAACTGCTTTCTCTTGGCTCTCAAATCCATTGGAATTCTCAATCTGCGTCATTTTTTTCTCCGGCTGCGTCTAAAGTACCAGTCGTAGAAGGTAGCTGTGATACTTTTGTGGGGGAAAGGCCCATTTGTCGTTTGGAAAGCCTGACAGAGTGTGTCGGATCAATTTCAATCTTTGAACTTACATAATATTTCTCTGATTTGGAGAAAGTATCCTTTGACCTTTCCTTTTATCCACCACTAATGCACTCTTCCTTCGTCTCACTTTTTAAGCATTCCTGCATTTACAAATTTTTTTCCTGGCATGCTTAAACGTTATTATCCATCAACCAAACTGTCCAACATTTGTTAAAAAAAAGTCTCCAAGTTTCAAAATGATTTTTCCAACGGCTCATTGATTTCAGTACTAAATAAAAATTTTGAGGAATGGCACTAAGGCAAAATTACCACAGTTGCAAATATTAGAATTATATGTATTCTTTATCCTAATAGAACTTAAGTAGCTAACCTAGTTCACTCCTTTATGTTTATTGTATGTCGGTCCGCCCGCCCGTCAGTCTGACCCCATTATAATTCCATGAATTTCAAATCCTTGTTTCTTGGGGTTTCAGGAGCTGAACGCCATATCGACCTTGACTGGAAGCGATGTCTATAACCCCGAATAATTGAGAAAAACAACGATTTTCCGTTTTTTTTTTCATACTGTTCCATGCATCAAAAATTCATGATAACCCTGATGACCTCCGTCACCTCTATCACCCCAAAAAATCGGTTTTTGGTTTTTTTTTTATACTTTTGCATGAAGAAAAAAGTTACGAATTTACCGATGGCTTTCGTCATTTCTATAACCCCGAAAAACCGAAAAAATAACAATTTTTCGGGACTTTCTTAGTTTTGTATAAATCAAAAATTCATTATATCTTCGATGATACCCATGACTTCTATCACCCCAAAAACGCTTTCGGATGTTAGTTTTTAGAGGTGTGCTTCACGTGTCTATCTTTTTACCTTTCGCTACTTGGTTGCACACGTATTACAATGGTTAATTTTTAATTATGCTTGCAAATACTTGGAAATTTTCTATTGTTTCTAGAATTTAACAACACGTAAGATAACAGTTTGCTGACCATTTCGGAGTGAAATGGTCACGTGACCATTTCACCATTTCCTGAAAGGAGACGTGGTACTTGAGGAAATGATGAAATAAAGTTGACCTTACCTTCGAGATGGCCTTAATGCGACGATTGGTATTTTTCACGCATTTGAGTCATCAAACGAAATGAAATCCTTGCAAAAAGAATTTCTCTCCAAGTTGAAAACACCAGGAATGCTAAATTTTGGAGGTAAAATTTAATGCAAAAAATTAATTTTTTCAAACAACTTTTTTTGAGTAATCTTTTTAATTTTTTGGATTTTATTTCTCAATATCAACAGATCAGAATGTACAAGAGAGATATTATGACAAATGTTTGGATTTGATATATTTATACTTTTTCCCCTTTTCTTAATTTCCTTAATTTAAAACAAGAGTAACACTCATAGAAGTTAGCGTCGCTTATAAAGTCAATAGTTGGTAAAAGTAGGATGACTTTCACTTTCCTATTTAGTTTGAGTTTTTGGGGCTTCGACAAGGAGGGATTTTGGAATACATTTTTTGGGTGGATTTTAGATTACAACTTTTAAAATATTCCCATTTTACTACAATAATTTTTCGTAAAATTCCATAGATCTTGACAAAACAAATAAATTTGACCTTGAGGAAAAATTGGCTGACCTTTTTTAAAATTATGAATAATTGGAGCTCCACGTTGCGGAAAGATATTAAAGCAATTCCTGGATTGACATTAAGCATTGTGGCAGGAAATTGAAATTAAAGTGAGCGAAGGTTTGGTACAAGAAAAAAGAAGGATTTTTAGCTCATCTATTCAAAAACTTGACGTTGAGTGGATCTTCAAATGCAGAAAAAAATCTCTCAAAGTCTGGATTTTCCATGCGTCTTTTTATTTAAATCCCTTATCCAATTTTACTTTCAAACTCTTTTCAGTCTGACCTTGAACTGTGTCATAATTCAAATTATAACGCCGTCTTCAAGGTTTAAAAAAGTCTGCCGCATGAATTTAATTAAACACAGATTTAATTTCTAAATAATCTTTCCAAAATTGACTAGAATTTGGGGATGCCGATTGCTTTCAGCTATGGCATTCTGACAAGAACAAATTGATTTGGAATGCCTTTGAGTTTGAAGTCTTTTCTCACTGGGGCGGTGAAAGCACTCTCGCAAGCAGTCCATAGTGATCCAGTTTAAATTTTTTTTGCCACCATTTCAATTGTTTTGATTCCAATTTAGCCCTAACCCTAAAAATATCGCGGCAGCCAGCGTACACGTATTATGTGTTTCAAGGAACCGATTCTGAAAAGTGGAGAAAGCAAAAGTGAAAGTTTAACATTTCAAGGCCCTGTTCCACGGAACCGATTCTGAGAAGTGGAGACAGCAAAAGTGAAAGTTTAGCATTTCAGGGCCCTGTTTCTAACGTCTGATTCTGATAACCGGAGAAAGCAAAAGTGAAAGTTAAGTATTTAAGGACATTATTTCAAGGAACCGATTCCGAGAAGTGGAGAAAGCAAAAGTGAAAGTTAAGTATTTAAGGGCATTATTTCAAGGAACCGATTCCGAGAAGTGGAGAAAGCAAAAGTGAAAGTTTAGCATTTCAGGGCCCTATTTCAAGGAACCGATTCTGAGAACTGGAGAAAGCAAAAGTGAAAGTTGAGCATTTCAGGGCCCGATTATGAGAATTGGAGAAAGTGAAAGTTTAGCATTTCAGGGCTCTGTTTCTAACATCTGATTCTGAGAACTGGAGAAAGCAAAAGTGAAAGTTAAGGATTTCAGTGGCCCTATTTCAAGGAACCGATTCTGAGAACTGGAAAAAGGAAAAGTGAAAGTTTAGGATTTCAGGGCCCTGTTTTGCTGGATAACGTAATTCGTGAACGCTGCTTACCGATGTGCTAATCTAACATTTGGTCAACAGGTCAATAGGTCACAAGATCTGCACCTTTGCAAACTTGGTAATTTTGTAATTTTTCTTAATTTTCCTCAATTGTAACTGATTCATGGATAAAAAAAATGATAGTTTTGTTAATTTTCTCGTTGTAGTTGACCAAAAATCACCCTCAAGGATCCGGAAATGAGGAACCGGAAGTAAGAAGCTAGAAGAAAGTTCCTACTAATTTTTTACCATTGAAATTTGAATAGGGCCGCCAAAATTTACAATCATCACAATGAGACTTACAAATGTAGTTATACCAAATGGTCATATTGTCTCAAGAAATTAAATTTTTCATGCTAGGACACACAGCCCTTATCCTAGGATATCTTGAGTGATATCCTCAGTTTCAGGAGATAGTTTCAGGAGATAGTTATCGGGAGCACCAAAACTGTAATTTACTAATTAATAGATACAGGAAGTTTTTATCCAGGAAATAATGGAAAAAAGTATTGGAAGATTAGGATTCTACAAATTGATTGAAATCATACGAAATTTTTTGAATAATTTCATAATTTTTTAAACACTTTTTTTTTAAATGTGAGTTACAAGGCGAGTAAATTGATTGATTGTCGGAAAGTGATTATGCCAAAGCGTGGCAGGATTTTTAAAAAACTTAAATTCTATGCCTTAATTTCTAAAATGCTAAAAAGACATTGTGTAATTTTTAATTTCTAAATTAACAATTCGGAATGTTTCTTTTATCTCATTGCAATCTCAAAGAAGTTATAAGGACTTGAAGGGGTCTTGATGAAGGGTCCCCTCCTGATAACGGAGGGTTTTTTACGCGTAGTAATTTCTACTACAGTCCAAAGGGCTCCTCGAGAATTCTGCTCCCTTCATTTCTTTAATATTAAATTAGCTTTAGTTTAATTGAGTTTTTTTAAGCCAAAGGGCTCGAGCAGAGGATAATAGGACTTGGATTAAATAAAATAAATTAGAAAATAAAAATAATATCCCGCCATTTTTCATGTTTAAGAAAATGAGGAGGTGTGTGAGTGACACTAAATTACCTAATTGTTTCTAGTTTCTAGAGAGTAGTTTTTAACATAACAGGATAGTGTTACATTTATAATTAACTAGTCAATTTATTAAGTAGAATTAAGAATTTAATTAATAATTCAATTAATAATTACTAGCTGTTTTTTAATTAAGTTTTTAGTCACCGTAAATTTATTTCACAGCGGAAGTACAAACTCACTTTGCCTTAGAAAATTTTAAAGAGCTCTTGTTTCACTTTCTCCTAAAAATCCTCGTTTTTTCATCACAAATAATTTTCACTAAGAATATTTTCATCGGGGATTTTTTTTTAATAATAACGGTGTTCATAATTTTAAATTTTGACTTTCACCACAACTTCCACCATTCCTCCTTTTCCAAGCCCTTCGAGCAAAAGGTCAGAGGTCAGGAATTCTAGACAGAAATAGTGCACCTGGTACAAAAATGTTCGTCAATATTACGGGTGAAAGTAAAAGTTCATTTAAAATTATGCTCACGGTAGACAGTAAATTGATGGCAGAGAAAGTTAGTGGAGCACTCTACCACCCTTCATCCCTTCATTTAATCAAACGACGCCGACTTCATACTTCTAAAGTCATCGATCATAATTCTACCATAATCCCTTCCTACTAAAGTCCCACCTACGCCCAGTTCCGTCCAAAAATTATCTGCTCCCACTTCCATTATTACAACGACACCTTTCTTTGACAATGTGGAGCGTAGTAAGTAAATAGGATCAGGAAGTTAGCCCTTTAGGGTTTTTTACTAATGACCTTCAGGAAATTTTTTAGGATAATTTAGGATTGAAATTTTGTGAAGACATGAATTTTAAGTGAAAGTTTCAGTTTTTTAAAATCATTTTTATGAAACTACAATTATTTGTCCATGAAATATGAAATTAGGCTAAATTTTCTACACCAAATATGGTGTTTAGGTACACGGGTTTGTAGGTCCACAGATTTTAAGGACAAAGATCTACGAAATTCTTCCGTATTTTATGGCCACGGCGTTTAGCCCACCTTATACCTAAATTAGCTGTATTGCGCATGACACTCACCAAATTTCTCCTTGGAAATACTGTTACAATCCCAGCTAGCTCAGTCAGCTGCCCATTGCGCATGACCGTGACCATCACGCCTTGTCGGCTTGTTTCCCGGTGTTGTGTTATTTTCTGAGCGTTTTCATGTGGTTTTGCCCATACTTCTGCACAAGTTCGCGTAACCATTTTTATGTGCATGGTAGTTGTAGGCAACAAATTGTTGTCTTGCCCTTTATTTTTAAAAAAAAAATGAATTGACACAGGGGTTATGCTGGCATTTTTTGATAAAACACGAAGGAACTGGTTAGACGGTCCAATTCCTTTCTCTGTCGTCCATTCACTGGATTTCTCTGCCGGAAATATGAGGATTTTCTAGAAATTGGCCAATAGTCAGCGCTATACAAACCGATGGGTAAAACTGTTGTTGGACCTGCGCGGATTTGGATTTGACGCCTGAGCAGTCAACCAATAAGAATAGGAATCCGTGTGACTGTTTCAAATTTTAGCACCACATGAACCTTCAAATGCCCTACAGGAATTTGTGACATTTTGAAGACATTTCTTAGCCTTAAGACTACACTAATAGTCCTATTTTTTAGTGTTTCTAGAGCCTAGATACTTTGACATTCTTCTGTTTGCCAGGTGACGGTGAGGTTGTTCCCTGAATAGTGGATGTGCGAGATTCGAGTTCAATTGTGGCAGGAGAGGGGAGGGTGACGAGAGCTGTGGTAACAGTAGTTACTGGACTTGTCGTCGTGGCATTGAGCCTACTTGTTCCTATAGTTACTGAAGGGGATCTCTCAACTGTTCCTTTACTAGATGTCCATGACACTGTGGCCCCACCCCCACTTCCACTATGACTTTCTGGGGATGATTTTCTATCTGGTGGGGCTGATGTGGCGATGGATGGAACTCCAGTAGTTGAGGACGGCTGACCTTCACCGTTCCCACCACCACCCCCGCCGCCATTATTACTTCCTTTCCTTGCTGCTTTGAGTCTAATTTGAATATCATTCAGCTCATCAGGATCTTCTGACTCTGGTTCAACAAGAGGAGGAGCTGCGTCGTGCTTCTAGAATGATGGAAGATGACAAATGGAAAATAGAAAAAAAAAAGATTAGATTCATTGAGTAAAAACAATTGGCAGTTAGTAAATAAATAAAAAGATTTAAGCGTTTTCAGTCTAAGGGTTTTGTCTAAATTGTCTCCAATTTCAGCTAAGAAAAAGAGAAAGCAAAAAAAAATAATTGGCTACTTTTCTACTTCTAGAAAATCTAAGGATTTGTGGCTCTGGCTACTTTTCTAGACTACCTAAAAATCTAGAGGAAAGTAGCAGACGAGTGGTCTGACAAGAGCTAACAACTAGTATAATATCTAATACCAGGCTCTACAAGGTACACTTCTACTACTTACACATTATGAGAACATGAGAAAAGGTCAAAGGGCAATTCTATTTTTAGATCTGGTAAAAATGATTTTGACCCTGATTATTATTACACTGGGAAACCTTAACCTTTTGTAATAGTTGTGTATTCGTAATGTACACTGTGTTACGCTACTACAATCCCAAAGGGATTAAAAATAAGTCAAGCAGGTTTTATGGCACACAATTCCAGACCATAAATTATTCTGGAGAGAGAGAGAGAGAGA
>JABASL010000510.1:0-16542 GCA_019775825.1 Neanura muscorum | reverse complement strand
ACGGAGGATTTGCGAGTGCCATGGCTCTAACCCTGGACACTGAAAATACGTTCAAGTGTGCAATGGCCGTGGCTCCAGTGACAAGCTGGCGATACTATGGTAATCTGCAAAAAAAAGAAAAGAAAAAAAAGAACGGTGTTAAAGAAACGTTGTTGGTTTTGCCGTCTTATTTTTAATTCAACTTTTTGCATATTTCCAGACACGATTTACACCGAGAGATTTATGGGTCTTCCTACTCCGGAGGACAATGAGGCTGGGTATAATCAGGGTCAAGTTACGACCAAGGCGGAGAGTTTTAGGAATAAAGACTTCTTACTCGTCCACGGAAATGCTGATGATAATGTTCACTACCAAGTTAGTAATAATAATTTTGTTCCAAATTTAATTCTAAATCATAAACTCTTAGTCATAAATACTTTAAATTGGCTGTTCTTTTTAAAATTAACAATTTAAAAATGTGTAAAGTTACATAATATTAAGTTTTGTTCACTTCCAGCAATCCATGATCCTTACGAGGGCCCTGGAGAAGGCAGATATAATTTTCGATCAATTGGTAAATTGCACACAACTTTATTCGCTGTATTTAGTGGATACTTTGTTTCATTATTGCCTAATTGCTTTACAGAGCTATCCAGATGAGGCCCACAGTATTTCAGGAACAAGAAATCATTTGTACCATTCATTCGAACGATTCTTGTTTCGCACTTGTTTGAATCAGAAATTTCCTGCGGAGGAGGCTCCTGCGCAGGGCGATCCTACGCAGAAGGATGACACAGGGAACAATGCAAGCGTCCGGCTGGGTACATGGTTTCAACTGAAATTTATGTCCCTTCTGGCTATTTGGTGCCAAGTGGTTTTAATGTAAAAGACCACCTTGAGAGCCGCCAATTGGAAGAAACAATTGATTGTGATACAAATACTACTTATTTTGGAATTGTAACATGTCTGAATAGAATAAAAAGAATCTGGAAAATTAAGAACACCCTTAGAGATTTCAGGATCGTATCTTTCCTTACCTGTCCAATAAGAAGCTGGACGATAGCCTTCGAAGCGTCGGGAAAAGGCACCCTGAAATCCGAAGGCACAAATACCGGATTCATCAGAAGTTCCAGTGTACTAGATCCTGATTATACGAGGGTAGCAATACAGAAGGAAGCCGTAGGTGCCTTGATTATATATTTTAATCCACTTCTGAAGGTGATTAAGGGATTCTTGGGTTTAAAAATATAAAAGCCTCTTGCTGCAGGAGAAGTGAGTGATGAAATCATGTCAAGATTCAGAAGATTCAAGAATTTATAAATAGGAAATCGAACTGAATCCACACCGACAAAAAACGAGAAGGAAAGATGCCGGATAGAAGATACGGAAAAGCGTAAAGTAGTTCATAAAATAAAGGGTACAGCGAAGGTCTGGAAGGTATAACCACCATCAACCCTTTCGGAAGAAATTGAACATGGACATCAAAATCACCTTAGGATACCTTAACTTCTTTTTGTTTTTAGTAGGTTTTTATAAGAAAAATTATTCAGGAAGAATAGGAAATGAAAATTGAATTTTTTTTATGAGCCTTAATTTTAGTAGTACCCTCTTATTGGTGGAATCCTGATGTTATGCATGAAAAAAGGGTCCTTATTTTTCCTTAAAAACAAAAAGAAGGTTCATTAAAGTAGAATAACTTAAATCATGTCTCAAGCTGTTTTAACCATGAATAAAAAATCATCTTTTTGGGACAAGCGTAGCATCTCATGTTTTGTTATTAATGAGAGCAATACTGTTGGTTATTATTTCAAAAAAATTCAACGCCTGTAAGGTTGGTGGCCAGAAATTAATTCTTCTTTAGATCTAGTTACAAAATTTCGTTACGGTTAAGGTTAATATGCTGTCGCAGTAATCCAAATACTCCAATTGAACTAAAAGAAATTATTTAGCTATTTAAGAAATTTTAAATGACCTGCTTAGAAAAAGTTTTATGTTTAGTTAGTTAGGTTTATGTGAGTTAAACAATTTTAATCATTTTAAACTTGCGTTCTTACTCAAGAAACGAACATATAATTCCAAGAAAATTAAATGCTTTGCACAAACTTCTATCAATTATAGTAAATTCGACATGAGTTCAACGCCAGAGTATTTTGCGCGAATAAATATTTAATATTAATGTAGAATAAAATCTTTTAGTTGAATCAGAGAAAATCCTGAGTATATTCGTTCGTTAAATTTAACGTTTACATTATGATGCCCCAGTTATTTCACCTCCGATAATCCAACATCCCCACTGTTTGAAGCGGCCTCATTCAACGAGTGAAGTACACTAATAGATAATCATACGGCACCCTCCGTTACATAACGGCTTCTGAATTTGAATTATGGATTGAATTATTACTACTTAAATTATTTACTCTAAATAATAATGCGGCTTACTAATACAATATCATTAAATCAACAAGCCGTATTCACTTTTCAGTTCACCGTGGCGTGGGCTGTATCCATATTAAAGTTGAGTGCGTAAATTAAGAAACCGTACTGCGGCAGTGGGAACAAGCACTGGCGTTAATCTCCATTTAACTAACGGGAGTTTTTAGGAATTCGATGAGCTTCATTTTAGTATCTCGTTTTAATGATCTCCATCCACCAGGGTCCTTCCAAAATTAGTTTTATATTTTTCTGAACTTACGTCAGACCAAGGCTCATTACTAAAATTGAAGGTGAGGGAACTGACAAAGGGAAATGAATTTGAAATTAAAACTTAACACTCTCATTGTCAGGAAGCGTCACCTTCTTTCTTTCGGAGATAATTTAATCAGATAAACCTGCAAAGGGTTAAGGGCCGCCAAGAAACAATGCACGGCTGTAGGTAGATACATTTTAACCTGTTCTGCACAACCACTTCCCCTGATTTCTAACTTTCCAAACGTCTATGGATGGAATCATGTTGGTTCTGGATCATTTATGAAATGCGCTAATCGTCCTTGATTTGTCGTATTAAGTCTTAAATTAAAAACATTACAAAATCAAAATTAAAATTAAATATAACAAATAAATATAATAAAAAATATAGCAATGAAACAGGAGGAGTACAGTACGGCAAAAAAGTGATTTTCTATCCGTATATTCTCATGTTTCACGTCTTTAATTTCTGAGATTCTGGAAATCTGAGTCAAAATCAAAATCAAATCCAGAAGTAGGAAATCCATGTTACTAAAATAACTGAGTCATGGCTTCATGAATGCTATGAACAGCCGCCGTCGTATTCCAGGTTTTTAATAAATACCAGCAATACGTACAGAAGAGTGATATTCATGGAAATCAGTAAAATAACTACTAAAATTAAAAAGCCTTCTGGATTCCGAAATTGCATTTCCTGTAGACCCATGTATTGTTTCGATAAATTTTCGTAGAAATTAAAAATTAAAATGACTTTAATGGCTAACTACAGCCAATTAACCTCGAAAATTATGATGTAAGTATGAAAAACTCCAGCGCTGTGATCACTAAAATTAGTGGGTACCGTATAAATACAGCTACCAACTGCAAAGTAAGGCAAAGCCATTGTTGATTTAAAAATTGATAGATTTACTTGGCAGTCATTTGCAGTTTTCGAATACCAGTTTTACCATGAATTCAAGCACCGGTGGCAAAAATTATATTTTGGTTTTGATTTCTTTTGTTTATCTGGCTTTAGTTCACGGAAGACCGCAAAATACACTACCGGATCCCAATGCTGCACAACCTGGTGGAAATATTCAACCCGGTGCATCACCGGAAGGGAACACTCAGCCCGGAACTTCGCTGCCGGCAACGCCCACTGATCCGAATCAAGCGCCTCCCACGGACCCAAATCAACCGGCTCAGCCACCTTTGACCTCACCGACGCAACCACAACAACCAGCAGGTCAAGCACCAACTCAACCTCCCGCCCAAGCCATGCAACCAACGGTTCCTCATGCCGGCACTTCCGCGCCCACACACACTCCACCTCCTGCAAATCATGCGACTACAGAAGCTCATAGTCAGCCTTATCAACAGACACCTCACCCAGGAAATAGTCCTCCATTCACATTCCAAATTCCGCTTCCAGGATCAGCGAATCCAGGCCCACACCAGAATCAACAGCGTAACATAGAATTCCACTAAGATTTTTTATGATTTAGAATGTGTTTTAACTGAGTTGAATTAATACATCTGCAGATGCAACGTTAAGATTCGTCCCGCTTGGAGCTTACATTCTGAGTAAACTTTTTGCCAACCAACAGCAACAGCCACAGCAGTTCGGCTGAATCAGAGCAGGTGTATTGCAGTAGACATAAAGCGACTACTGGATAAGTGCACAACCATTTGTAAAATGGAGTCTCCCTCCCACGTCATACAAAATTTAGCAGCGCCATCGGGAGGAACCATTATGACAACTCTATAAGTATATTATAATTTGATTCTTTTATCCTGTAGTTATCTCATACATATTCGTAATAAACAAATTCATATTACGAAAAAATCTTAACATAGAGTTCCACAACCTATTCAACAAAAACGGAACTGTTCAATGCTGAGAAAAGTCAATCCACATGTACCACCACTAACCATGAAGCGAACACAAAAGGCAGTCGCCGATTTTTATCGCTTTTAAGAATGTGGTGAAGTCAAGTTATGTGGTATGTCATGAAATTAGCCACCGACATTCATTAAATGTATTTTACATTAAATTTTAAAGATTTTTGGGTGAGTAGTTGAGCATGAAGTTTTGCGTGTTGAAGAGAAAGTCATGGTTTCTCTCTTTCACCTCTTGTCAGAGGAGGAGCGAAATCTCCATACTGAACTTCTCATCCAAAAGTCTTAGTTTGATGTAAAATCATTTATGAATCTCGGCAGCTACCTTTATGATGACTGTGCAATATACTTACAAATGGTAATTATCGGGGACTGCCAATTGGGTATGTTCCGTTAAGAATACGTTAATAAAGCAGAGATCCATTCGAAATGAATTTCATTACGATTAGAGAATTCAGCATTTGAAAAAAGATGGTACCTTCGCATCGAAATCGTATCGCTTTTCTAATGGCTGTGAATTAACATGCCTCACCAAATCGAGGAGAATCCCTCACCAAACGATTAAAAATTAAAGATCACTTCACGTTGGGTCAGTTGTGTAGTTTTATTATAGAAAATCAAAAGCAAACCGTAAGTACAATACCTTAAATAAACCAAAGAAACCCTGAATAACCCTAAAACTAAAAATCTCGGTTGGGGACTTTCCTCGATTCGGTGAGGTGGTTTAATTATATTCCCATTTTCGAATGATGTTTTGTGAATAAAAGGAGAATTAATAACCAAACATAAAATTAATTTTCGCAGATTCAACTCTTTCCCATGGGGTTGATAGCGACCAGAACGTTCTTTCTTTGCGACGTAATGCTAATTTTTTAAACTGACTGTCAATTTTCAATTATCGCTGTTTCAACGAATTTTCTCCGAAATCTTTACGAAATTTGGTTTACGTTAACATGTCTAGGGCTAACAAGTTGTTTAAAATAAATAACGGAACCAGTATAAACTAACTGCGTGTAGCGTCTATTTGAAATTCTTTGTTCTCTAAAGCACGCGTTCTGGTATTTCAAGTCAATGGATTGTGATTTTAGAAAATCACCAGAAAAGTGGGTAGAAATTTTTTTTGGCAATTTTTCAATTCATGAACGTCCATGGTAGCGATGAGGAGAGGCGTGAAAAGTGAAAGTTTCGGATTGGTAAAAGCCCTGTTAACACAGCCGTCTCTTTTTATTCCGTTGAATTAGCATAACTGGCCAGTCCATCTAAGCATTCCTTGGCAACAATCCATATTTCAGTCTTTTGAAATTCTTCGTACCATTCTCCGACACGTGGGTAGAGGTGGAAGTCATACTTTCCATTGCAGTCACAACACAGAATTGCAGTTGACAATGCAAAATCCGCAATTGTGACATCATCTAAGGCATAATAGCGTTGCAAGTGTGTCAGGTTCAGTTTGCGATGAGATAGAAATTATTTCGAAGGATTACTTACTTCCGGCGACGTACGTTGTGTTTTGTTTTTTAAGGATTCCTTCGAATCCAGCCAAAGCTTTGTTCAATTTGATTAAATCCCCCTCTGTTTTATCTGCCCCAAAAAGCAACGGCAGAACCTGAATAATTGAATGATAGAGAAAGGAATAATTAAAACTCAATCAATTTGAATCAATATTCTTTCTAGATAATTTGAAATCAATCCAACAAGTTAAGCGAGACTTAACTTTTAACTCGCACAATACTAAATACCTTGATGTTTTTCGTAGAAATTAATTAGTAATGTCATAATTATTTATTGAATTTCTGTTACTTGTTGCCAATAAATTTGAGCATTTAGGCTAAGCTAAACTTTGGTTTGACTGGTCATGTTAAATTGTTATTAAGCTCTGTACTTTTTCGAAATACGTCTGTTCCGTTCCAGACAAAAGCACTTCAATCATAATTTTGGAAACTTACGAAGTATTTTCCAATTGCAGGGTAAAGTGTATTTAGATGGAAGGAGAGCAATTGATTGACGAATGCTCTCTTTTGTAGACTTTCCGGATAAAATGTCTCATCTCGTTTATATCTGTCGGCCAAATACTGTAGGATCGCAACGCTGTTGAAAAATAATAACAATTAATGGTAGTAAACCCATTCCAATCATATACTGTCGCACCACTAAAAATAGTGCAAATTAGGCACAAAGTTGATACCTTTCGCTAAGGACGAAACTCTGATCGACCAAAACTGGAACTTGCCCAACAGGATTTAACTGGATAGAAAAACGTATAATTGGAACAAAAAATTATTTGTCAATGATCAATTAGTATTTTTTTAATTGTAAAACCTTGAGAAACTCCTCTGATTGATGTTCTCCTTTCTCCATATCAATATTCACTACTTCATGCTCTACTCGCAAATATTTCAAAGCCATACGGACAGCAGTGGAAGGTGGACTATCCGAAACGCTATACAACTTCATTGTCGAATTCAGAAAATCCAAAATTTCCAAAGAAATTGATTAAAAACTTAATAATCAGTAAGAGTCGGAAACTAAGAATATAATTTATGATTTATTTGAATGATTTCAGTAATGATTTTTGTAGCTGGATTGGAAAAATGTCAAATGATAAAAGTATGAGGAAACTGTTAGTTCGAAAATTCTACCGCATTTGCGGCGCTTAACTTCCGATTTGGCCTTAATAAAAATAAATTGTACTTAATAAATAAGAATACTTTATTTTTAATTTACTGTATTTTTATGCATCTGACATGTTAGTTAGCAAGTATTTAATTCCCCTCCGGTCAAAATTAGTATTGTAAAATAATTTTACAATTTACTTAGTTAGTAGTGTAGGGTATTAAAATTAAGTTTCTTTATGGAAATAACTCAGCAAAACAAAAACCACAAAGGAAGCTGTTCTTTCCAAACAGAAAAATGTATGCCACACCCACGAATTTCGTTCACACATTTAACTAATTCTGTTCCTTTAAACATTAAAATCACTCTTCCACTTCCACAATTGGTGGAAACATATATGAGAACCTTTTATACTCAAAATAAAAACCGTTCATTAAATTTCATTTCAATTTCTTTTTATCAGTAGGATGTATTGGATGTTGAATGGCGGATAAGTCAGGAGGATTTTTCTCAAATGCTGTCAATTCTGTCAAACCTTGATTGGCAATCGACCAAAGCTCGGGATATTTTGTTTTGAATCCATCATACCAAGCCTTAATCAATGGAAATGGACTCAAGGTCAATTCATATTCGGCCATGGCTTCCAAGCATACCAAATCCATAACCATTGACAAATCGGCAATCGTTAGATGACCTACGAACAACAAGTTGTTATTTTTGGATCAATTCAACAGTAAAAGCAGTGGCCAATTTTACCTCCAGCAACATATTCTGAATTTCCTCTTCTCAGATATTCTTCAAATATTTTGAGACTGTGCAGAAGCTTCTTCAAATTTTCTTCCGTTCTTGCGTAGGCATAGCATAACGGCAATATCTATTTTCAGTAAGGAAATTGAACATCGATATTAAATTTTGCCTTTCGATATTCAATAATTCAACGATTTAGTTGCAAAGGGAATTTCTTTGTCATATACCATGTAATCAAAAATTGTCTTGTAGAGGGTAGTTAAATGAAAAGCAAGGCGTTGGTTGACTAACGCCCTCTCTTTTGGATCAGTTGGATAAAAAGTTTCATCCTTCTTGTAGGAATCGGCCAAGTATTGCATAATGGCAACACTATTTCACAAATTCAAAGAAATTAATTCAATTACGCCCAAGGACGTTCAATTCACCGAAATCAAACTAAACATTTAAGCATCCTTGATGACGCCTATGTTTGTTTAAAAAACCTTAAAATACCTTTCGTTTAGCAAAAAGCCATTGTCAGAAAGAAGTGGAACTTCACCCTGAGGATTTTTCTGTAACAAAAAGACAAAAAATGTGATAAAAAAAAGTCGTTGAAGAATGACGAGGCGTGCCTATTAGCTTGGCACAATTCATCAAATTCAAGGACAGAGTACACGTTGCACTTTCGAATTTTTGCTATTTCTGCCATATTTTGTCTCGTCAGTGTTTGTAATTTCCAAGGTAAATTCTCTGTGCAAATTCAGTGAAAAAAACCACTCAAGCAAACCTAAATGATTATTCTACGGTTAGTTTTTATTCAATGGAGTGCTTGCCTGCAAAAAATCTGGCAAAAGCTGCTCTCCAGCAGCGAAATCAATGTTGATGATTTCGTATTCGATTCCAAGGTACTTGAGAGCCATTCGAACAGCAAGTGTTGGCGGACTGTCGGAAACGCTGTAGAGCTTAATTCCCATGATGTCTTCACGTTGTAGATACGTCGGAGGAGCTGGAAGACCAACAGCGATTGGAGAAAACTCTGCAGATGGAAGTTGGCTGCTTGAGATCCTGGAATTGTCCAGTTGGTGACCGCTTGAGCCGGGACGAATGTTTTGAGGAATCTTTCTTGATGTAGTGTTGTGTTGCCAGAGGCTTGGAAACTGTGGAAACTTCGTCTGAGTTTTCTTTCGAACTCTCCGAAATTGAGCCGATCTTACCTCGATGTGAGACTAGAAATTCTTTACAGGGGGACGAAGCTTTCAACTTAGACCAACACCCTCCCACTGCAACAATACAGAGGCTGCTACTAAATTACATTTAAGAAATTAACCCTCAAGCACAATATGCCAGAGTTCATGAACGGTCATGATAAAATAAAATGCCGACATAACACCATATTCATTTTAAATTCCAATTATCATTGATTTTCCATTTTTTTTTTCATAAATCGGCAAATAGAGACACGCCTTGGCGTTAGAAGTTGTTAGCATGTAATTTTATATTTTCCTTTGTTTTCGCAAGAGCTAAATGCAAACAATGATTGGCTCGACACAAATTAAGTGGCTTTTCTATTCAGCCATTGAAAATGTTCGCCAACTTTTTTTTTGCTAAGTAATTACAGGAAGGGGTTTTAATGATTCAAAGAAAGTTCCATTTGCAAGGCATTCAGAATCGAAAAGAAGAAAATTACTCTGCTCAGGGGACACTTTCTCAAAAGAACAAATACAAAACAAAAGGAATTATCCAAATGAGGATATGTTTTAGGATTGGAATCGGCGGTTACGTTCTTAGAAACTTACTTTGTCAGTGTCCGTCTCTAATGTATTTTTGACACAATTTGGCTTGAAAATTGAATTAGTAGAACTATACACACAATAATATAATAAACGGGCAAACGCTTATTAAAGAATTTTGAACAATGATTCATTAAACGCTTATGCAAGTTTGCTTCGTTTTGAGGCTGACTTTGAGGGAGAAAGAAAGCTTGGAGAGTGTAAATATGTTTGTGAACTGAAGTCGTTGGTCGCTTGCTCGTTTTTATTTTTGGTGATTCGCATTCCAATTCGGGTGGGTCCACCTTGAAAGTTTTTACGTATGGAGAAAGTTCACCTTTGAACTTTTTACTTGTATGGAAAACCTTCCATTAAAGTATGCATGAGGCGAGGAAATAACTAATTTATCAAATCCCTTTGCCCCCGTGGCGTCCTCCAGCGTTTCGTCATCGATTCGAATAATGGCATTTTGTTGAAAGACCTAATTCCCAGGGAGTGTTGGCTCTATGTCACGGAATATTGATTCTAAAAGAAAACACTACTAGAAAAGAAAGTTCAAACTGAAAGCGATTGGACAAACGAATTAAACGAGCAAGATTCATGAGTTCAAGTTTTAGCAAACAAAATTACTAATATTATTTCGAATTAAAAAAAAAGGACGAATAAACTATCGAAATAAAACGACTGCTTTCTTTTTTAAAATTACGTCGATATAAGAAAGCCCCGAGAAAAAAGATGAAAGTCAATGACTATTAATTCATGCTAATATCCTGAGGATGTCTTCTTCTAATGAAATCCTACCTCGAGAATGAATAATCCTTTAAATAGTTATTGACAGCGGGAAGATAATCCAAGGATATCCACAGAAATCAAACTTTGATGGTTGTCGTTAAATTAAATATCTTAGCAAGATTTTTAGTACTATTAATTATTATAATTATTAATTAATTATTATTAAGTTTACGAAACATTGTTCGCTATTGCGGACCCATTAAAACGACAATAGGTTGCTTGTTTGAAGGTTTGACCTACAATTATGTGACTTATTACTACCTCAGTCACAAAAGCTGCTAAACATTTTGAAAGTTGAAGTTAATAGTGTTTGAACATGCTACTCTAACACGCATCGTAATTTTGTAGAACAATTTTTTATTTGTGCCACTCGTTTGTAATAAATCACTTGACCTATCTATCACACCTTGTCTGGAATTGTGGAATATTTTGAATCCGATTTTATGCAAACGTTTTAAAGCATAAAGAATTTTTATACAACTTGCATCAAAACCGCAAGTACATTAAGTGCATAAGGCCACAATACAAGGCAAATTTCGATGCAAAGAACTAATTTAGCTGAAGTATTTAACTCAGACACACGCAGCAATGAGCAATCATTATTTATCCTTCAGTTATTGTTTCGTATAGAAAATCTGCCAGCAATCGGTCAGGGTCATTCAGATTTATTTCTTACAACCAAAAACTCCAACTTTAATGGAATTACTTGGCGCATTTTAAAATTTGAAGAACAAATTACTCAGAATGATTAGCAAAAAAAAAACTTTTTCATTTGCGAAATTATGGAATTTACACAAGAAGACAACGAATCAATCAAAAGGAACAAGAAATTACATGAAACTAGTAAAGTGCCTGTTTGAGGCAAAAAGTATCATGCAAATAAAAAATGAACGCGCTGTAAATCGTCGTTATAAATTTTGGGCATGTAGTAGCTGTTGCTAAAATAAATTCTAAATATGCGCTGGGCAAGTTCAACAGGCCCGTGCCATCATTAGGGTGTATTGGTATTTATCACTGGTTTAAGTATACGCTTAAACCAGTTAATAAATGAACACGTCAATGCAAAAGATTTTTATATGGTATGAAATTCCGTGCCATGCCAGGCAGATAAACGCTTCCTCACAATATCCGCCAGTTTAATTCTCTTGAATTCAACCTGTAATTGGTTAATCGGAACTCTGGAAGCAGGCTTCATGGCCCACTTTCTTAACATCCAATTGTCTTGGGACAGAAAGTAACTGGTTTTGAAATAGGTTTGATATGATGACATGGATCTTGGAAATCAGTAAACTCGGTGACAAGATCCGAGAGCAAGGCCAAAGAATGAGAGATGAGGATGAGTTTTGATAATTCTGCGTTCATTTTGTCAAGGTTTTCTTATTGTTGTACGGGATAATATAATATTTTTTGATCAATTCCAAATTACCTTATAATATTTATAACTTATAAAAAATAGAACACAATGGGGATCTCGTGCTTTGCATTAGTAGGAAAAGGAATACTGAGGATTTACTAGTTTTATTTAGTTTTTACCTAGTTGGTTGTACAATTCCAACGGTGCAAGGTGTTATCCACCCTCTCTTCGCGATCGGACTATTCTTCTTCCTCGCTAGTTCAAGAAAATTTTGTCATTCAGTTGCTGGAAGTTGGTTGGGGAGGTCAATTCATAACTAATACAACACGTAGGCTATCAGTGAAAATTCTTTTCAAACCAGCGTCAGTAATTATCACGCCAAGCTTAGAAAATGACGCTTAAGCTCTACACCATGAAGCTCTCCTCTCCAAGGTTAGAATAATATTCCCCTACGTATTCACATCTTTAAAACAACAAAATAATTTGCAATTCCTTTTGTTTTGTAATCAGCCGAGCTGTCGTGATGTGCGCCAAAACTTTGGGTATTGAACTTGAAATGATTGAGGTCAACTTGCTAGCAGGGGAGAATATGACTCCTGAATATCTAAAGGTGAGTCCTTCTTGTCAACTCTGTCCAAAGTGAATTGATGAGGAAAACTAATAATTATTGCTCATGTTTATTTTTATTTGAAGCTCAATCCTCAGCATACGATTCCAGTGTTACAAGATGGTGATCTAGTGGTGACAGAAAGTCGAGCAGCACTTCAATACTTGGCCGATGTATATGGAAAGGATCAAAGTTTCTATCCCAAGGACTCAAAAAAACGGGCAATGGTTGATCAACGACTCTTCTTCGATGCCACTTCATTGTATTCCGCTTTCACGAACGCTTACGTACGAACGATTTGTTTTAAATTCGAGTTTACAAACTTTTTTGAGACAATGGCCTTAAAGAACTAAATGTAAGTTTGACTGGTTTTAGTATATCATTTTTAAAGAGAAGAAGCGCCCAGAATCCGCGAATATCGACAAGTTGGACGTAGTATTAGGATTTCTGGAAGAGTTTCTCTCCAAATCTACTTTCGCTGCCGGAGACAACCTAACAATTGCAGGTATAAACATAATTTTGAGTACCAGATCTTTTTCTAATTTAGGAAGTAAGGTGAAGGTCAGAAAATTATCAAAATTAGTTTTCGAAATACGTAATTTCCTAGTTTATTAATTGCTTCTTTTGCTGACAGACTTCTCAATTGTGGCAACACTTACTACAGCAGAAGTAGGGGCAGGTCATAACTTGTCAAACTTTCCAAGAATCAACGCCTACTTGGCTAATTGCAAGAATCTCATCGAGGACTACGAAGAAATAAACGGGAAAGGGGTTATGGAATTTTCCAACTTTATCAACACAATGCTTAAAGACATTTCCGATTAAAGGGCATTGAAAATTCAAACAAAAACTTGATATAAAAGCAAAAGGATATAAAAGTTACAAGTAGAATCTTGCAGAAGTTTTCACAGAAATCAAATGAGGAAAACTGGCAAAACGTTAGACCTTACACACAAATTCCTTCCTAATTGGCCATTTGAAGCTTAGCCGCAGTTTCCAGTGTGAAACTCTTAGGTTAATTCGTATAAAAATAATTAGAATTAAGTCATCCTCATCATTCAAAATAAAATAAAATGTTCGTGCATCCCGTTTTCAATGAATTTTAAAAATTAATTTTCTTCTTGCGCCTTGATTCAGATTTCTAATAACAGGGTTTTCTCGGCGTCGAAATACTGCAATTGGAATACGCTTTCAATTATTTTCACGAACAATTCTCGCCTCGTTCATTTTGAGCACAATTGCCTATAGCATAGTGTGCAGTAAATTGCCACATGAAAATTAAAAAAGTAACTTAGATTTCTCCAACGTTCACTCCCATCATCATCAATACACGAAGGTCAAAGGTTCCAAAGTAATTTTATTTAGCTTCTCTTGTCAGAGGTACATTAGTAACTTCCTTCAGATTATCGTATTATTTCATCTGGTGGTGTTTGTACAACTAAAATTTTGATAATTCCAAAATGTTTACTAAATATTCTAAACGTCGTCGCCGACTAATGAAAATATTAGTTTAGCCCTTATCGGGCCATGAACTGTATTTAACTTTTGTGTTCGAGAGTTTAATGACACAAACGTGAAAGATTTGTAGATGATGCGACGACGGCCAACGGCGTTCGATGTTCTAAATTTCGATTTGAAACGAAATATGACATGGAGTAGGATTTGGATTTGGTTGCGAAAATGGATGGATTTTTGCATTGAAATTCATCTGTTGCACAGCATCTTGTGCTTACGTAAAGCCAATACGGAATTCCACCCGTGTAATCCCTATTTTGTTCCCATTCTCAATTTTCTCTGCTCTTTATCCCATAAACGTACCCGCACAAGGATTGTTTTTTCTCTCCCAGAGAATAAATACCATTGTAGACGAAGTTTTAAAGGTAAGCAGATTCACACGGAAATTCGGATTAACCGTACCGTTTAATACTTAAATCAGCTTCTCCATTCCTCGATATAAGGTTATTACAGTGACGAGGACGACGTTTGGCACTATTTTAACCTCCCAATGGTTAACAATTCACTACAAGGCAATAGGTGAAGGTGATCAGCTGTCAACTCACTTCATTTACGGAACGGAAACGGCGACGGCGGGGTCATCTCAGGAACAAGTGCGAAATTGACACTCGTAAATACTAGTGACACAAGAAAAACTTAACTTAGTCCACAACAACGTCTGTGCCACATCACTGGGTTTCTTTGAGTATGAGTATTAATTACACCACGACGGGCGATTAAGGTGGCAGGATTACAAGTACAGCTCAAGGGGGCAACAGTATAAACTTGAAGCGATGAAAGGAGCGCAACTGGAAACACTCAATTAACCTGTGCTGTGCGCTTTGACATTAAGTAAGATCAGCTCGAGCTCTCAGACATTTTGGATGACAAGTACAATGTGTGAAACTCTTAAATATGTTTGTTTATGCCTTAAATTCTTTTATTAGGAATTCATATTTGCTTGAAACTCTACCTGCAGTAAAAAAAAACAAATACCTAAGTACACAAAATGGCGGACAGTGCCAGTGAGAGCGATTCCAGTTCCACTCAAGATGGGACAATGATGCCTCCGTCACCGGTAACGAGAGAGCAGCTACATAAACGAATTGAGTCACTTCAACAACAGAATCGTGTTCTCAAAGTTGAGCTAGACACTTACAAACTTCGAGTAAAGACACTGCAAGAGGAAACGCGTTCTCTTCGGCAAACTTCTGTTAATATCGTAAGCTTTTAAAATAATATTTGTAACAGTCCTGACGGAGCTTTTGGTTGACCTCATCAAGACACCAAACTTCGTCATTCACACTCTGAAGTCAAATTCCAGGTTGACCCATAAAGTTACAGACTTTTATTATTATTTTTTTGTTTACAGCAAGCAAAGGCAGAGCAGGAAGAAGAATTTATTTCAAATACCCTCATGAAACAAATTCAGACTTTGAAAAAGGAAAAGGAAACACTTGCTCACACGTTTGAACAGGAGGTAAGTTTTGAAACTGCGCTAGTTTAAGCGTCGGATAGAGAACCTTAACGATGATTCTGACACTCTTTTGCAGGAGGAATGCTTGACGAATGACTTGTCTCGGAAACTAAATAAGGTGAGCAACCAGTGCAAGCTTATTTTATGATCAGTAGTGTGAACTCAGATAAGGCAAAGGTACTAAAAGATCCTATTATTTACTCAACAAACTCCCAGCTCCGAGCGGAGAAGTGTAAACTGGAACAGACACTGGAACAAGAGCAAGAATGTCTTGTAAACAAGTTGATGCGAAAGATTGAAAAATTGGAAGCCGAAACATGTGCAAAACAAAACAATCTAGAGCAACTCCGGCGTGAAAAAGTTGAATTGGAAAATACACTGGAACAGGAGCAAGAGGCTCTAGTAAATCGTCTCTGGAAACGAATGGATAAACTAGAAGCAGAAAAACGGTAACTTGAGCTGAAATAAATTCTGAATATTAGCGCTGACATTATTTGAAACTGAATGCTTCGAACCCTTCCACAGGAACCTCCAAAATAAAGTCAGCAATTCTCTCAGCTTGAACGTCCTGGGAGGACCGGTCACAAGTACTACAAGCTCTGCACCTTTGGTGACTGAAATTCAGTTTGGTAACAACAACAGAATTCGAAGACGAAGTTCTGGGAGCCATGCCCAGCAAGGTTTGACCAATTCAAATAAGGATAACAGTGAAAGCGTCATTATGAGCTTGGAATCGGACAAGAATGCAACTGCAGGTCGCAGCACGGCTTCTGCCAATGATATGGACAGTGATATTATCTCAATGACCGGTAACGTCCAGCATTCGAGAAATGAAGTCGACCGTCTCAAAGCCCAATTGGCAATTGCACAAAATCACCGTAAGAAAGAGTACTCATTACGTTGAGTTTGTAGTCTATTTTTTTTGTGTTCTGTTTCATTGAAATTGGAAAATCTATTTCCAGGTGTAGAATTCCTAGTGGAAGCAGACGATTTTTTCACGGAAAAAATCAGTTAAAGAGTAATAACTTTCCGCTACTCCGACTCACTATGTCTGGAAATCCCCATTTTTGTGCCACCGATTTCTTTGATCGCTTTTCTTGTGCAAAACGCCTTCATTTGTACCGTGGAACACTAAAACTTCATTTGCTGTATTTTTTGCATATATCCC
>JABASL010000509.1:0-16548 GCA_019775825.1 Neanura muscorum | reverse complement strand
AAAATTGACTACTTATTAGACTAAGTGTTTTCATCATCAGTCGTTCTCTCTGTGATTTTGTGATTAATGATTTAAATGATTTTTTTTTCCTGTATACCTAAGTCTGATTTAAATGAAGATGTTCTTCAAAATCAAAATTCAATTTGAAAATAGCTCCATCATTAAAGCTCAATTGGACATTTATTACCACTATTATAATAATGATTGATTCTGCCGAGAAAATTATCACACTTTTAGTTCGGCAATACCCGTTTGCTTATAGCTGAGTCTCCTAGCAACAACAGTGCAAACATTAGTGGCCAGTGTTTGGACCACCAGAAAAAAACCCTAAATTGATCGCAGTTCCTGTATTACCTCAGTTACCTCAATATTTCGTTGAAGTGACTTAAAAGGGATTTATTGCGAAAATGGTAATTAATTTTAAAGTTTTACAAGGCTAATGACTACTCCGATTCGTTCTCTTTAAACTTTCAGTTGCTGTCACGGATAAGGCCAGATGAAAATCAAAGCGGGCGAGGCGATGGAGGCAATACAAATCCAGCTGCTCGCTTGCCGAAGCTGGAAGATTTCTTGAGCAAGCGGGATTTCATTGGAGCGCTGACTTTGCTGGAGGTAACAAACGAAGTAGAACTTTTATGCCTTTGAAGTCATAGACGATTTTTGATGACCTTTTAACTCCTAATTTCAGTTTCTGAAGAGTATCCCACCAGATCGCCATCATGAGGGTGGGAACGCAGTCATCACATCTAGTGCTGCAGCGAGGCTACTCCCTTACTGTTCCTTCCATCTGGGAGACTATCAAAAGGCCCTTAAGGACTACTTAACGCTAATACAAGTAAGCGGAGATGAAGAGGCAACTCGAACAGCGTGGCTCAACGCCGCATGTTGTTACTTCTCGCTTGGGATGTACTCGGAAGCACTGGGTGCGGCCGAGAACGGGAAGCCTTCGGATCTCCAGGTAAACTTTTTTTATTTCGTTTAAAGGCTTAAAGTAGGGCCCCGCTTGGTCCTGTGACCTTTAGCGTTTATCGGTGAATTTCCCTACATCCAATCCACAAATATGGGTGTGAAGCGTGTCCTTGCGTGTATTTATTCTGTTTAAAAATCTTCAGACACGCCTCCTTTTTCACCTCGCCCACAAGCTGGAGGACGATGACCGCCTCCTAGAAATACACGAGAGCCTTGAGGACAACCTCGAAAACTCCCTTTCTCTCGCATCAGTACACTACCTTCGCGGCGACTTTCAGAGTTCAATTGACATCTACAAGAGAGTACTTATCAACAACAGGTAAAACGCAATAAATGGATCCAACAATAAACGCAACAATGCATCCCTGCACTCAATCACATAACTCCCGAATCTTCGCCCCAATTTCCTTCTTTCCAGTGAGTTGACCCTTGGCCAAAACTTTTTCGACCCGGAGAATAACCTAGAGATTTCGGATCACTTGATTGACCTCATTAATACACGCTGCCGGAGAGAGCTTACACTTATTCAAATGCTTCTTAAAAATAGGTTGAATTCCATGTTGTCCATTCCCTCAACAGCTTTACCCTTAAAATGGATTCGCTCGAGATAACTTCGTCTTATTTCAATTCGCAGGGAATACTTGGCCCTCAATGTTTACGTGGCCCTTTGCTATCATCGATTGGAGTACTACGACGTGTCTCAGGAAGTGCTCGCGGTGTACTTACAGACAAATCCTGACTCGGCAATTGCGCTTAACCTCAGAGCTTGTAACACTTACAGGCTTTACACTGGGAGCGCTGCAGAAAAGGAACTCAAGCCGCTTCTTAACTTGATGGTAAATTTAATAGCTCACAGTCAAGGGCAAATAATTGCTAGCTGCTAAGCCTATAAAGTGTCTATACGTAAAACGTTTATAGCACCACGAGGAACAGACGAAACATGGACCGTTTTCAAATGCATATGACCTAATTCGACACAACTTGGTAGTATTTCGAGGTGGGGAGGGTGCACTTCAAGTACTGCCAAAATTGGTTGGAGTAATTCCAGAAGCTCGGCACAATCTTATAATTTACTACCTTCATCAGGTACGGAATTTTGTTCAGTGGCTGTTGATGGAATATGAAAAAAAAATCGTTATAACTGTTTTTTTATACATTATGGTAGGAAGATATACGTAATGCTTACGAATTGATCAAAGATGTCAAACCGAAAACAGTTCCTGAGCATATCTTACACGCCATTGTTAACGTTCTCTTGTCGCAGCAAAATCTGACGACGACAGTATGTGTAAGTTCATACAATTAACTAACAAGAAACATTAGAATTGAAAAATGAAACTCCATATCGATTTAGCGAGAATACATGTCGCTGGCGCAAACGTACTATAACAGAATTGGATCCAGCGACTCTGAACATGACTCGGTATTTGGAAGACTTTGCATGGCCTCTGCTCATTTCCTAAATTCCAATTTTGAACATTGTGCACTGTACTTGAATTCTGTCCGGACACACTATTACACCGATGACACGTTCAATTACAACTATGCCCAGGCTCTGGCTATGCTCAATCAATTCCAAGATGCCGAAACTGTTCTACTCATGGTTCAGAGTGAGAAACTCCGGAATGACTACACATATATGCAGTGCCTGGCTCGCTGTTGTAAGGAATTAACATCACGATCAAAAGAATTTAATTGAGCTCATCTCTCACTTTGATTAAAACAAGACTTGTTTTAATTTTTTTTTTCTTTACAAATCTTTCTTTGAAGTGATAATGAACAAGAAGCCGAGAGTTGCTTGGGAAATCTACGAGCGGATGGATACGAGCTCCGAGTCTTTTCAATTTCTGACGGTTTAACAATTTATACGCTTGAATGTCGTATCTTCGTACCCAAATTCTAACAGCCTTTGATTTTTAGTTAATTGCAAACGAGTGCTACCGGATGGGCCAATTTTACTACGCTGCTAAAGCTTTTGACATACTGGAGAGATTCGACCCCTCGCAAGAAAACTGGGAAGGAAAAAGAGGAGCCTGTGTTGGAGTCTTTCAGGTTAAACAATTGATTTTATATACTAAGTATTCTAATTCCGTCTACCAATTAATAATACACTTTCAATTACTATTATTTCAATTTCAGCTTATCATTGCGGGTCATGAGCCGAAGTAGGTCAATGAATAGTTAGATTAAGAATGCGAACAATTGTAATTCGTTGGTTATATTTCAGTTTAACTTTCTCTATATAGGGAATCTTTGCCGGACATAATCTCTCTACTTCGGAACTCGTCAAATCAAACTGTGGAGACGATACTCTCCGTCATGAAGAAGTGGGCAAAGGACAACCAGTTCAACCTTTAGGAGTTTAGGATACCTATATCAATGTTTCGATAGATTTTTGGAATAGCGACTAGCCTCATTGTATTGAATATGAATAAAAAATGGGCTTTTATTCACTCTGACCTTAAAAACGATCTACCATTTTAGTTGTTACGGTTTTGTGGGGGCTTATCTCCAGGGCGAGAGAACCTTGGTGGAGGTGTTCGGATTCGGCGATCATCTTTGGACCTGTTTCGTACGACCTTGGAGTGAATAGCGCATGAGACACAGTAGTGAAGTTTAGCGTAGAGTTTAGGCAGCTGATACTGCGGGTAAACAGAGGCTTCTGTGATATCTCTCACGGCTGCTGCTTCCACAATGTTCCGGATCACGAATTTCTTGATTGCCTGTAAAGTGGAGGAAACAACTGTTTGGATTAGCTTCTCCAAGAAGTTCGATTGTTAAAAATATTTTCCTATTTCCTTACCTTGTCCTTTGGTACACATCTGGCGCAGTTGGTGCAACGCACTGGCTTAACATGTCCACGACCGTGTTTTGAACGTCCATTATTTCTCCGTTTCGAAGTCTATAAAAGTAAAAAGATCTTAAATATTAACATGTATCAATAACGACCATTGTACATTTGTTAGCTATTTTATAGTTGTAACTTTTCGTTTCAGCACATTTCTACCAATAAGCAGTGAAATGCTTCCTACGAAGTCTTGTTATACCCCTTTCTATTAAGATTTGGCACTGTTGAATGACATGAAGAGTCAACACAGCGTGGCGATTGGGGACTTAGCTTACCATGGAACTTAATCTAACAATATAACTTACCATATTGACTCTCCGTGATCTTCGGGCACTGATGAGTGGAAAACTGTTAAAAAATCAATTAGTTCTGAAAATTGGTTTAGAACAGAACATTCAGACCAAATGACGGAGGAAGTAGGCAGGCCGGCGGAGATTCAGACTTCTCGGCGTGGATTTGGACAATACTCTACAAAATTCGTTAAGTTGCCAAAATTTCTCTTGAGCAAGCACAAGAAACGGAGTTCATTTTGTGAAACAGCTTCACTCACAATTTTTCAGTTTTCAAATGCGAGATGGCGCAGTTCCGTACACAGTTTAAGAAAATATCAAAACACAGCTGATTCTGTTACAGTTGACATAAATTTCGACGAACAACGAAACGAAAGTGTCAAAATTTGGACGAATTTTTTTTAGAAGGTCAAAGTTCAACACAGGGACTAAAAGATTGAGTTAAACTTGGGGCGTGGGATGTGGTGAATCGACCTTGACTGGATTTCGTCTAGTTAACCGTACAAATTCCCTTTCTCCCTTTAGTGTACTCCATCTTCGTTGTCGACCACTTGCCTGTTTCTGATCGGTGAATTACCGATTAATTTTTAGTAATTACTTACAGTTGACATAAATTTCGACGAACAACGAAACGAAAGTGTCAAAATTTGGACGAATTTTTTTTAGAAGGTCAAAGTTGAACACAGGGACTAAAAGATTGAGTTAAACTTGGGGCGGGGGATGTGGTGAATCGACCTTGACTGGATTTCGTCTAGTTAACTGTACAAATTCCCTTTCTCCTTTCTGCCTTTAGTGTACTCCATCTTCGTTGTCGACCACTTGCCTGTTTCTGATCGGTGAATTACCGATTAATTTTTAGTAATTACCGAGGCAATTATGAACAACAACGTTCCAGAATCTTCATCGAATGAACTTGAATCACAATTTATTTTGAGGCTACCCGAGGTTAGTCGAATTGTTCACATTTTGTTTTGCACGTTCAATGTTAGTTTTAATTTGTTTATATTTGATGTTGATGTTATTGATTTGAGCGGTCGCTGAAAGTTGGCCCCCCAAATCTAGCCCCTCAGACAGTAAAATTGCCGACATATGCTTACAATTTACTGGTTTAGGGGTGAACCCTAAAACAGTAGTTTAGGGTCAAACATCGGCATTGAGGGGCTAACTTTGAGGGGCCAACTTTTAGCGACCTTTGAGAGACTGAGGAAGCTGCCATACATTTGTATTTTGTATAAATTCCTTCTGTGGGACAGGACGCCTCTATGCTTTGTTTGCATTGTTACATTTCAGGCTCCAGCAACCGTATTGCGTGATGTATTAAAAAATGCAGGCTCCAGTCTCAAAGAACGTCTAAGGATACGAATTGAAAATGACATGAGGCATGGCACCTTATACCTGGATGAGTTTGTCCTGCCGGGAAAGGTTATTAAGGATAAATTACCTGGCATAACTATTTTATTACAGAAAACTCATTGACTCACTTTTCCAGATCATGGATCTTCCCTGCATCATCGAATCTCACAAAACCATTGACAGAAAGAATATTTATAAAACTGCTGATATTTGCCAAATGATGATATGTACAGAAACAGAGGAACCGGAAGAGGAATCTAAACCTATGAAGAAAAGGGACGGAATTCCAAAAGTCGACAAAAAGTATTTATATCCGCATGGTATTACGCCGCCATTGAAAAATGTTCGAAAAAGACGCTTTCGCCGAACCCTAAAGAACAAAGTAATTGTTTACCTCCATGTTTCATATGCGTTTTCCATATTTCGAAAATATTAACAACTACCCAAGTGCAAATTTCTTAATAGCTTGATTCTGATTCTTTAGCAATATATGGATCAGCCAGAGATTGAAAAGGAAGTTCGACGGTTGTTAAGACAAGATTATGAAGCACATCATGTCAGCTGGGAAGTTGTTGACGAAGAGGACGACAAGAAAGGAGAAGGTGGAGTGAAGGATATTTTAATGCAAGGATCTAAAACGAATGAAGACCCTCGTCCGGGTGCATCTGGAAAAATTGACGTTGGTAAGTACCTTAGTTTCCGTTGCTTTCCGCCAATACCACCCTCTCAAACATCCCCTGAAATCGAATCAGATTATTCAGATTATAAAGCGTAACTTCAGTCTCCGTTACCGTACTCTAAAATTAATTCATTTGTCTATTTTTTCCCTCTAGAACACATTTTTGGTGAAGCTCTAAGTGACTCTGACCTTGAAGAAGAAGGAGATACCGTTGGTGGAGAGGAAATGGACGACGAGAGCAGAATGTCAATGTCGATGTCCGCCGAAGGTGGGGACGACAGCTCGTAATTAATATTTACTGCTTAAGTTAGGATCATATAACGTAGTACTAGTATAAATAAAAGTGAATTAATAATTTGAATAATTTTTCAACCTCAAGTCTTGTTTCATTTTCTTCAATTTATGAGTCATCGGAGTCGGAACTGCTTGAGTATTTCCGTTTCTTGCTCTTGTGCTTACTCGATTTGGTCTTTTTAGATTTTTTCTTCTCTTTCTTTCGCTTTTTGGAGTCCCTGTGTCGTTTGGATCGTGTTTCCGGTTCGGATTTGATTTGCCTCATTGCTGGATCCGGTGTGTAATCCAGAAGCCCTTCTTCATCACCTGAAGTTGACCCTGTGGTTTGTGCCTTTGGAGCACAACCTTCTTCCATTAACTTTCTTGTCTCGTCGTCATATTTGTCAGAATCCTTCGGTGGCTTGTAGTCTTTCACGTGGTCCACACGAATTACACGGCTTAGGATCTAAAAATCATTTGAATATTTTAGGACTGGAATTGGTTATTGGTCCCAGCTGAAAACGACGCTACAAGGCATGCTGAAACGCTTGTGCGGTTTCATGGTCCGTCACTGCCACGGCCTACGTAAGTTCGTTTTCACAACCTAGCGCCTAGCGGACTTGATGGCGTGTATACAAACAAAACTTGAATTTAAACAAAGGTTGAACGGTTTCTAGTTTCGCGTATGACATAAATTTGCCAACCTAGTTACGTAGCGTCCAGTATTTAAGCGAGTAGCGTACAATTCCTTACAACCAGAAACACAATAATTAAAATATGAAAAGTTACTATTGACCTTGATACCGTTGAAATTATCCACAGCCAGCACGGTTGAGCGTTGATCTTCGTAGCATATAAATGCAAATCCTTTTTGTTTCCCAGTAGCTTTATCACGAACCAAATTAATATTTACGATTTCTCCATACTGTGAAAATACAGCTATTACGTCCCCTTCCGACAGGTCATATGGAAGGCCACCGACAAAAATCCAAGCCGAATCACGGTATTCATCATGCCAGGAAGTTTTTCCGCCTCTGAGGCTCAATTCGCGTTGGCTCAACTTTGAAATATTTCGGGTATTCCTATAACCAAAAATGTAAAGTTTAACCAAAGGCGAATGGAAATCAATCGACAAATCAAATGAACAAATTAACTGTTTTAACTTACGTCAGTGGGTTCATTGTTGCTGACTAACCAAACCATGTACAAATACACCACAAAAATGTACATAAGCCGTGTAAAAGGCTTATTTTTAAAACAATCCGACTTTAAAAACAATTAAAAACTTATGGAAATCGACAAATAACAGACTCAGCACTGCTGAGTCAGCAGTAGTACATCTTATCAAAAAACAGTTGTATTCAAAACTTCACTTTCCCGGGCTTGAATTCCAGCTGACCCTTCGAAGGCCTTCTCTTATGCTTATGAAAAAAATCTAATTTCTAATGAAAAGGATTTTTTAATTTCAATTAGTTAAAAACCAATAAACTTATTTTAAAAAAAAGTTCGTTTAGTTTATAGCATAACCTACTAATATATTTTTTATTAGGACGGAGTAGCATTCTCTTCAGTTTGAATATTTAAAAATTAATTCAAGAAAATACCTCAACCCTTTGAAAAAAGTGATATTTGATGAATCACCAGCACTTAACAAAGATTTCCACAATGATTCTGAATATTTTTGTCTTATCCCCTGAAAGTCCTTGAACTCTTAAATTTTGAAATCTCTGAAATATTTTTAAGATTCAAACTGATTCCAATCGGGATTAAAGCAAAAAATTTAGGCATTTCATGGCAACCGCATAACTGGACTCAGATTTGATATGGATGCACACACAAGATGATCTGAAATATTTTTAAGATTCAAACTGATTCCAATCGGGATTAAAGCAAAAAATTTAGGCATTTCATGGCAACCGCAACTGGACTCAGATTTGATATGGATGCACACACAAGATGAATGGGATATCGCTCCATTCCATCAAAGAAACCCTGACGAAAGGATTCCATTAATAAAATCAAACTTACAAAATTAAGAATCATGGGATGTAAAAATTCACGCATGCATGGAAATCCGCGAGTATCGAGGTCCATTTTACGAATTACGCCAAGCAGATTCCCATCGATACCTCCCTCTGATTTAGATGTCATGAGAGCGGTTATCCAGGCAAGCTCATTTTGTTTTCGATAAAATTTATGCTTAATGTTTTGAGGATTGACTCGATTTTGATAAATTTGATTTAATTACAATTTCTTCCAACAGTCAACCTGCGTCACATGTGATCTCAAGCTGCGCCCGGAAGTATTTGCATTTCTCCAACATGATTTACCGCTTTAGTAAGCTCGACCGAGTACACCAGTCTGAAAAGTTCCATAAATAACGTTTAGTATATCACTTAATAAGTTCAACTGTTTGTTAGCCATAATGTTACCTTGGAAGATGGAGGTGATGAACTTACGGTTCTACTTCTTCTTAATAAGGATGAAAAAATCTTGAAATCTTTTTCGCTGTGGGACAAATCCAGGGAGGAATGTAATTTCGTTATGGAGGAATGTGGATTTTATCGAAGATCCAATTACGGTGAATCTGTCCCCGAGCAATTCCAGAGTGGACCATATCGAAAACGAAGAACTTCTCAATCAGAATAAATTCCAATTTTCTGTTTTATACCCCTCGGGGGTGGGCTGGGCATGAGTTAAGCGGAAATACAAAACAAGGTCAAGGAATATGTCAGAGTTTGAAGGTAATGTAGCTTTATTGACCTCCGGAATTAGTTAACTACTTTCAATGTAACTTCTTAATTAGAAATTAGGCAAAATATGAATTTATGTAATAGTTTAAATCCATCCTTGTCCTTGAGCGTAGGAACAGTCGTAATTGGAGCAGTAGTAAATCCTGAGGACAATATAGAGTACGAAAAGAACTGCCCAGAGGATGAGGGTGTCCCGGAAGTGATTCATAAGAATAATTACCAAGTTGTAGGTGCACATTATAATTAGTAACCAAATCAACATCCAACTGGAAAATTGAAATGCTTCCAGCAAGAGATTTCCAGATTGATAGAAAAAGATCATCATCTTTTCAATTTGTAGTAAAAAATACTGAATCAACTTCGTAAAAATTTTATTTTTATAATCAATATTTACCAATTACCTTGATGGACAGTTAATTTTCGCAATGAACACTACCGACAACTGGATACCTTCACTGGAGGCTGTCAAGTTGCATCTCACAACTTTGGTGTCAAAATTTAGTTGTCAATTCTTTTTCTGCACATCGACAACCGTTGCGGTGAAGCGCTCGAAGTTTTCTTTAAATGTTCTGCTGACAAACCGATTAAACACAATCAATACGTTGCGTTAGAAGCAAACCAACTAAGCAGGTTAGTCATTTCAATTAAGTTTAAAATGGAAGGTCAAAGAGCAAATCGAGAAGAATCGTTTGTTGTTTGAGTTATAGAACGGCGGGAAGGCTTTCAATTTAAATAGAGTTTGTTTACTTTTGCAAATGACTTTTTACTAAAAACATGTGTTTTTCTGGCAGAAATCAATCGTAAACTAGTCTTCGTGTTTCACTATTTATTTTCAGTTTCAATTAATTGTCCACGAGCTTAAACTTAACCCCTTCAGTTGTGGTTAAGTTGGAAAAATGGCGCTTGCTGGATTTGGTCGTCGATTTTTCTCTGTATACAAAAGCTCAATTGCCCTTGAGAAACTGTACCCCAACAGCACGTTAAACATTGCTAAAGCACATAACGTAAGTACCTTTACCTTCACGGTAAACCTGTACATTTAAAAGATACTTTACAAATAACTGTATTCAGCGTACGTTTTCGTACGTACTGAGAAATTTATTCTAGAATTTAGAATATATTCTCGTCGTAAACTGACTGACTGAACGATTTTGCAGATCTCACAAAACAATGACGACGTTTTCTCTGGCTATATTCCAATGGGTAATTTTATGTTTTAGGACGACGGTCGGTGCTAGGATTACAAAGCATTTAATAACATTTCCCTCGACAAACGCTATAAGTTGCGCTCGTTGTTTTTATTTCTATGAGGTTTTTGCACACTGCGACTCTAATTTAATGGAACAAACATAAGGAAATTGCATAGGTCTAGTAGAGTAGAACTTACTACTTGTACAAATGTATCTTAAGTTTTCAATGTATTTTCGCAAGCATATTTCACGATTCGAACTTTGCTACGCTTTCAGACAGCTCCCATGGTCCGAGTGCTGCTTAATGTCGGTTTTCATATACCAATTTTACAACTTTCTGTATTACACATTTTAATTTGTAAGGGTTTAAGTTTTTTTTGTTTTCTTTTAACGGGGTTTGTTAACACATTATAGTTAAATATTCTGGGAGTTTTATGAATGCTTTGTAATTCTGCGCTAATCGCTTCACTTAACCAAATTGTACCTCGTACGACTATATTGACCTGCTGGCAGTTCTATATGGGTACATTTGCGTCCAATTTAGACAAAGTCAAAATTACTCATTGCCGCAGTAGTGGACCGGGAGGACAAAATGTGAATACAGTAAGCACTAAAGTACAAGTGAGGTTCCATTTGGATTCAGCCGACTGGATTCCTGATTCAATTAGAACTATTATGAAAGCTAAGGTAAAGCAAAACTTCAAAATTTTGACTTTAAGCTTAATGGGTTCGATTTTTCAAAATATTTCTTAAATTCCTAAATGTTTTCTTAGGCTCGCAGTTACATAACAAAGGATGGATCACTTTTTGTTACTTCCGATCGAACACGATACCAGCACATGAATATTGCGGATGCTCTTGAAAAATTAAGAGAACTGATCAGATCTTGTGAACCGGTGTACGCAGCGCAACCTGCCCCGGAGACCGTTGACTTGCATCGAAAACGAGCTGAGAAGAGTGCTAGGGAACTATTACGTCAAAAACGTGAGAGATCTTCTATTAAAAGCGGCCGTGGGGCTTCTAGTGGATTCTAATACTGTAGTGGACAAAGTTTTGTGGGTTCATTCCACGAATTTGCGACGTTCATTCAAATAAACAAATCTTCGAGTATCAATTAGCAATACGCACTATAGCTACTCTGTATACAGCTTACTAAGTGGGCGATAATGACTCGATTGAGCACATGCTTAATCCCTGTAACAGGTGCTCTAGTAATGTCCACCATATCTGTAATTAAGATCTGTTCTGGGGGTTTTTATACTAAGTGGGCGATAATGACTCGATTGAGCACATGCTTAATCCCTGTAACAGGTGCTCTAGTAATGTCCACCATATCTGTAATTAAGATCTGTTCTGGGGGTTTTAATCCTCGTCAGATGGACGTGTGGTGGGGGACATACTTGTCCAGTTATTGAGTACTTTAGCGAGCAATTTTCATACGATACGATTTTGTAAAACAAGACGCCCTTCCAATTCCTAATATTTTTTATTTTTTATTTAAATTGTGTACACGCATTTTAATTAATTAAAATGCGGAAAGAGCAGATTCCTCTGATTCAGAGGGCAGATTATCTACATCACCGAAATCAGGTAAATTCTTACTAAGTTCATAAAATGCTAACTTTGGTTTCAATTTCTCAATTTTTTTTCCTTATTTTTGAAGGTTTTGACTGTAGCGGGTGTTACATTGTCATTATTCGCAACGGGTACGATCATGGGTTATTCGTCGTTTACAATTCCTGAGCTCATGAACGACGAAGACTCACCAATTAAAGTGACGCATGAGGATCTCTCCTGGGTTGCAAGTTTAGTCTCAGTTGGCTGTATCTTAGGCGCTGTTTTTGGTGGATTCTTGTCGGATTGGATAGGTCGCAAGAAAACTATTATTCTGGCTTCTCTACTATTCTGTGCTGGATGGATTTGCATTGCTCAAGCAGATACTTTAATGTAAGTAATTTAAGCGTAAAAGCCTTTCGAATTCAACCACGGAATTTATTACCTGATTAATGTGAGTTTAATTAATCCTAGCAAGATATTGATTGGGCGAGTACTAACGGGCGTGGCTTCCGGTTCGTACAGTTCTGCTGTTCAGGTACACAAATGTTATTTAACTAAATAACTTATCATCAGTAGTAAAATACTAGCTGGGTATTGCCAGGTTTATATCTGTGAAGTTACTTCGCCATCTATTCGAGGCGTTTCGGGATCACTTCCAACCTTGATGGTCTCCCTTGGGATCCTGTGCATTTATTGCGTTGGAAGCATTAGTCAATGGCACACGGCAGCCTACGTTTGCAGCTTTTTCCCAATTTTTGTTCTTATCTACACACTGTGCCTGCCAGAGAGTCCGGTTTGGTTAATTGCGAAAGGTAAATATCAGCAAAATAATTTTGGCTTTACGTTTACTTAGACTACACAATGTTCGAATTCACTTTAGTTTTTTCTTAGGAAGGCAGCCAGAAGCCCTAACATCCTTGGCTTGGCTTCGAAACGATCGAGAAGAAGCAGAGCAAGAATGCATGCGCCTGCAGTATCTCAACGAAAGAGTCAAACACAATTCACTTCGAAAATCCTGCTCGAGATTTACAGATGCGGCAGTTCTTAAACCTTTGGCAATTGGCTGCATTATGTTCATCTTTCAGCAATTCTCTGGAATATACCCGTAATACATTGATTTATAAAATTTCTGCTCATAATTTTAATCATGCGGTTGTCCATGTTTTCCTCAGCTTCATTTTCTATGCAACGCTAATTTTTAATTACGCCAACAATTGGCTGAACGATTCTCTGCAGACCATTGCAATTGGCGCAGTCCGCACATTTTCAGCATGTATTGCATTGTTTCTTGTCAAATTCTTTCCAAGGAGAACGCTTCTAATTACTTCAGGTGCAATGCAAATTTACATAACGAATACAAAATTGTAAATTATATAAAGTTAATTTTATTTGAATGTTTTTTCTGCAATTAGGATTAATGATGAGTCTATCAACTTGTGTTCTCGGCGGGTATTTTTATTTACGTGAGGAAATGGCAGGAGACACTGGAAATTCAACCGAATTTAGTCAAAGTATCGTCGTTGAATTGAATTCACAAAGTTTAGAATGGGTGCCACTTGCATGTCTACTCACTTACATTACATTTTTTAGTTTTGGACTGGGAGTGATTCCATGGTACGTTTTACTTCTAAATTTTTCACAAGGTTTCCTTCCATCTTAATTTTAGGACCTTAAATATTTAGTCCTGATTTAATAATTTCGTTTATCTTGTCAAAGGTTTCTTGTATCAGAACTCTCTCCAAATGACATGCGTGGAATTTCCTCAGCCATTGCTATTGGATTTTGTCAATGCTGTCAATTTGTGGCAGTGAAGACGTTTCTGAACATGATTGACTTCTTTGACACATACGGGACGTTTTGGTTCTACTCAACTGTATCCTTTATTTCCATTTTCTTTGTCATCTTCTGCGTTCCGGAAACGAGGGACTTGAATTCCGGTGAAATAGAAGCGATTTTTGAACCCAAGGAAACAATAACCCATAGGAATCATCTTTCTCTAAGGAATGCCGAAGAGGACGATAATGATACTACTTCAGATTTTACGTAGGGACTGATTTCAAATGATGAGAATTAAAACATGACTTTATTTCATTGTCCTTCTAATTTTTTTTAAAGCTGATGACAAAATGGAGGGCAAAAGTATTTATTTCTGAAATGAACTCTCTACTAGGCAGCTTCGGATGTCAACGTGGAAGCACTTCTGAAAATTGGTCATTTCCCGTTTGGTCATCATTTTCGTTCCTTCTAGGTCGCCGCTCCCGGCATAGGAGCTGGTGTAAGATTGGCACTGTTGAGGGGTCAGTGTTTTAGAAAATTGAGATTTCAGTTCCAGTGCACCGTGGTATTGTTAGAGTCGCACCTGACGAAGGTCAACTCCATACAATGCCATGAAGCTCTCAATTTCTGTTTCTGTCATGATTGGTTGAGTAGACAAAACTCCAGGGCCGCCTCCACCTTTGCCTTTGTTGGTTTTATTACGCTTAGGCGTACTTTTCGAAGCTGTTGTTTCGCCCGTAGTTGTTTTTTGAGAAGTGGACGCGCCTGGGGTGTCGGAAACAGAAGTTTTTGTCGCAGACGCTCCAGTCGTGCTAAATCGGTAGGAGTAAAGCTTTATAAGAACCCTCAGAAAAACCTTGTGTGCATATTGGTGTATTTGTAATACCGTGTGGTCAACTGCTAACTACAATTTTTTAATTTTTCCCTTTTCATCCTCCTCTCTCTTTCCCTGGGGAGGGAGAAGAGGGAAAATCAAAAAATTGGCGGTTACGGTTGACCACAGGGGGTACCTCTCATCGTCAGCATCTTCAGCGCTCTCCTTTTCCTGACGCTTAGCAGAACGTGCACGTCGTTGTGTGTGTGCCTGTTCTGTTTGTGGAGATTTCCTATTGCAAATCAACTTTATTCAAAATTGACTTTAAGTTGAGTGATTTCAAATTGCTACCGTTTCGAAGATTCAGGTGCACAAGGAGGGGGAAGCGTATAAATTGGCATGGCCACGTTACACACGCAGGCAGAGCGATATGGTGGAACTTTGAATTTTCTTCGATTAGCAGTTGACTTTCCTCCCGGACTAGTTTCAGCGTCAGTTGTATCTTCAGCGGTGGTCTCATCAGTTGTGGCATCCGTAGTACCGTCAGTAACAGCTTCTCTAGTGCTCGCGCGTGGCTTCATAGAATTCCTTGTCTTTTCCAGGGCACGTTCGTTTTCAGCTTTAGATTTCTTGTCTTTCATTTCTGAATTTGTCGGAGGGCTTTTTATATGAATCCAATTTTTAATTGTAGTTTGATTAACACATTCATCCACGAAAGTGTTCAGGAAAACTGGATTTGAATTTAAAAAATCTGTAACAGCACCTGAAAAAAGCGTTTTACAGAAAAATTAAACGTGTTTCTTCAAAAAAGAATCTCTGAGCTAACCTTCGTCAATCATTTCTGTTTCATTTTCGCAATCATCATGCCCGAAATGAAAATAGTCATGACCTTGTCCCCGTTGCCGACAAAACGAGTTAGGAATTTTTGATCGGGTGGATTTCTCTTAACGAAATAAAAAATAAGTCAAATAATAAAGCTTTTTGCTAAAAAATTTAATTCTACTGATTCGACTCACCTAATTTTATGTCTCTAGGTGGAGATGTTTTCCCCAGGCCGTTCTTACCGCCACGTCGAGAGCTACCATTGCTAAAACCAGACATTTGGGGTCTCGGACGTGTTGCTTTTGCTGTTCTGCTCGCCGGTTGGTTACTTCCTTTATTGTTACGTAAACCTTCTTTTGAGGGCGACTTTGAAGTTGCTAAAATGGAGGACGGATATCATAGTACATTCCAAGATAGACGCCGACATAGTGACTACTTAAGGGTTTACGTTTTCCGCGACGCTTAACATCCGGACTCGGCGACCGAGTTCTTGATGAAGGACTTGGGGTTCGAGACCTTGATTTCGAGGCAGAGGGAGGCGGTTTTGAATTTTTAGATGTCGAAGTGTTGCTAAAGTTTGCCCGCGGTGACATAGAACGATTTGGTGTTTGAGGCCGACTTGAAGTGTTCGGTGTCGTAGGGCGGCTACTGCCTCCTTTTTTTGAGGAATTGGGAATAGTCTTTTGACTTGACTTTGAAGGGTTTAAGTTTTTAAGGGGTATGGGAATTCTAGAACTTTTCTGGCGCGGCGTGGAGGTTGGCGGGCGGTATTTATCTTTTCCTGGAGATGATGCGTTCATCCTGCTAGACTGGACTCCACCACCACCGCCACGTTGTTGACGAGAACGTGGTCTGTGATCTAACAGAATAAATTCCAACTTTACTTGAATTGATTTGAAATTTCATTCCAGCATTTGCCAGATAAATAAGCGTGGCTACTCTAATTTCACCTGTTGATGAAGCGTTTCCAAACCGTGGTAGTGATGAAAGAGAAATTGATGGACGGTCGGAGGGCGTTGGCTTGGATTTTTCTGACGTAAAAATCAATTTTTGAATTAATTTTTTTCAAAATTACTGTAGAGTTCAGTAAATTATAAAATTACTCCATCACCCCTAATTTCTTTCATTTCCACTTCACGTCTTGCACGAGTTTTCGATGGTTCCTTCATTGCAGGGCCAGGGTTATCTCGCTCTGTTTAGAAAGAAAAATTGTATTTTAATCGG
>JABASL010000508.1:0-16550 GCA_019775825.1 Neanura muscorum | reverse complement strand
TTAGAAATGAGTAGGAGTAGATGAGTAGGCAAAATCGGCCTGAGTAGGAGTAGAAGAGTAGATGCGTAGAACGCTATCCGTGAGTAGGAGTAGGTGAGTAGAAAATCATAAGAGTACTGACAACTATTCGAAAGGACTCCCCATTCGATCCTAGAATCGGGCATGTCCAGTTGGCTCGCTCGCTCGCCTTTTGTTATATTTAAAAAAAAGGTCAAATGAAGTTCTTTGGTCGCTCGTTTCGCTCGCTCGCCCGTGACATTTGATTTTGGGTGAAATAGTGCGTGAGCGTGATTGAGAGTTGTGTTGGGTGTTCTTTAGGTTATTTTTAGTGCAGATGAAATAGAAATTGAAAATCTCTGAAAATGTTGATAATATGCAAATGAGTTTTTTGCTGCAACGTGGGTGTTGTTTATTTGAAAAATTTTGTGGTTATAAGGAAGGAGACGCTATGCTTCAGAGCCTCTGCTCTGGTGAGAGAAGGAGTAAACTGCCATCTCACCATCGGGAATTATACTATGTAATTTTATTTTACATTACACAAACAGAAATTGCTTATACTGCTGTTATTTCATTAGTTTTCTCCAAATTATTTTGTCTACAGATAGGCTCAACACTTTACCCAATAGTCAAATAACAAATTAAAATCTAAGAGTCCATAATGTAGGAACAGCGGGCCATTACGACGCGAATTATAATTAAAAACTGGTGGTTGGAGTAAGGATTTACTGAAAAAAATTTAAAAAATAACAATTCGGGTTCGAAATACTGCAGTATTTCGACCCTGATTAGTAGACCCTGCGTTTCAGCCTATCGTTAGTTTAGCAGAATTTTGAGGCCCTGAGGTCAGGTTTTCGTTCAGTTGAGAGCCTGAGGTCAGGTTTTCGTTCAGTTGAGAGCCTGAGGTCAGGTTTTCGTTCAGTTGTAGACCCTGCGTTTCAGCCTATCGTTAGTTTAGCAGAATTTTGAGGCCCTGAGGTCAGGTTTTCGTTCATTTGGGAGCCTGAGGTCAGGTTTTCGTTCAGTTGAGAGCCTGAGGTCAGGTTTTCGTTCAGTTGAGAGCCTGAGGTTAGGTTTTCGTTCAGTTGAGAGCCTGAGGTCAGGTTTTCGTTCTGTTGAGGTCCTGAGGTCAGGTTATCGTTCAGTTGAGGTCCAGTTTTTGTTGGGTTTAGGTCGGGTTTTACTTCAGTTTAAGTATTCTTAGTACAAACAGCTATGGGGGGGAAGGATTGAGAGTTATGGGGCGGAATTTGGTGGGTTTCTAATTTCCACTTTCAAGATGCCCAGACGGGGGAAGTGGGTAATGGGACTGGTTTATTGGAGGATATATAAGACTGGATGGAGCGGAAAGGGAGGATGGGAGCATCCAAAAGTGCAAATGCCCAATGCCCAACCATCGAATCATCACCGTGATGAGCAAATACTCGAAGGACCTGCTTCGCCAAACACTTTTCATACATTTCACGCATTTACAACTCTGCTTATGCGCCAGCCCCAATTTTAATATCAAATCCAAAAACTGTCTTATTAACTTGGCATCTTGGCCAAATTTCAATTAATCTATTCTTCACCACATCCAAATTCAATTCATGTCAAAAATGCAATTTACTGTCTTATTTTCGATGCATTTAATTCAACAAGCGAAAGCGTCCTAACTTTCATTTTTTCTTGTCTTGGCTTTCCCTTCAAACTATTCCAATTCTGCCGTATTTTGAGACTCGTGAAATTAAATAAAAAAGAGCCTAAAATTCCTAAAATTTTCATTTCTGACGTAATTTGTGAACAGAACCCTGAGTAGAAAAATGTCAACAAATCACCATGCACCATGGCACCATGCACCATGGCACCATGCACCATGGCACCATGCACCATGGCACCATGCGGATAGGTGCCGGGCGAAGACTTGCACCCGCACGGTAACAAAGTTTCGTCACTTAGCAGATGATGATGTTTCATTTTCATGTGTATGAGCCACGGTGGTGGTGGGTGGGTCGATGGGTATAAGGATATTCTTGTGCTCTCATTCTCAAATCTTTCTCACTCAAATATTTTAGTAAAATTCCACCTTACGTATTCATCGCAGCTGCTGTCCATCTCCAGCCGATTCATCGCTGCAAACTTTTCAATCCCAAACAATAGTTATTTTTCTAACAATTCATCAAACACCGTAATAGTAATCAATTCAAACAAAATCGAGGTCAACAACCCCGACTGTCAAAGGTAAAGTAACAAAGCACTTGTTGATCTACTTGTTCCGGCGATTTCGGTCGTAAAAATCGTAATGTACACTTTGACCTCGAGTCTGACAAGGATTTTAGTCGTGCCCTTCCCGCAATGTCCTAAAGGCTCAGCTCCTCGGGTTCGGACATGATAGCCGAACGCGAACCCATAGCGCTGTTCGAACAGCGCTATGCGTTCGTTATCGGGTCAGAGTGAGAGCCAAACGAGAACCCATAGCGCTGTTCGAACAGCGCTATGGGGTCGTTATCGGGTCAGAGAGCCGAACGCGAACCCGTAGCGCTGTTCGGCTCTCTGACCCGTATTCTGGGCGTATCCGTACCGGCTCGTCGCTGGTTTGTTGTAGTGGACTTCTAGGTACCTCGGAATATTTGTGCTGAGCCTTGCAATCGGGTTGGAATTGCCACGATAAGCGGGGCCATTTTTGTGAAAAGTCGAACATTGCTTAATGAAATGGATGAAATTTCCTTATCAACAGAGCAAGGCAATAATGAAAAAATTGGGTCACGGAAGTTGAGTAGAATAGACTCAAATCTCTGATACTTTATCAATCCCTCCCACCCACTTCCTGCATTATGTCTAAAGTTCATTCATTAATTCAAACTTTTTTTTCACAGGTAGCAAGATGTTTAGCTGGCTAACCAGTGACGATTCTAAGCGGAAAACTGCCGAAGTCTTTGAAAATGTTGCCAGCGAACTTAGACACATATACAAGACTAAGCTCCTTCCGCTGGAAAGTGCCTACAATTTCCATGACTTTCATTCTCCGGCCCTCGATGACCCGGACTTTGATGCGAAGCCAATGATAATGTTAGTGGGCCAATATTCTACAGGAAAGACAACCTTCATTCGTTATTTGTTGGAGCGCGACTTTCCTGGGATTCGTATAGGACCAGAACCCACTACGGATAGTTTTATTGCTGTGATGCACGGGGATAAGGATGGAATTATTCCTGGAAATGCTTTGGTAGTTGACCCCAAAAAACAATTCAGACCACTTTCCAAATTTGGAAATGCATTCCTCAATAGGTTCCAATGTTCCATTGTAAACTCAGAAGTACTTAAAGGGATCTCCATCGTGGACACGCCTGGCATTCTTTCAGGAGAGAAGCAAAGAGTGGATCGTGGCTATGATTTTACAGGCATATTAGAGTGGTTTGCTGAACGGGTGGATCGAATCATTCTTCTTTTTGATGCGCACAAGCTTGACATTTCGGATGAATTCCGTCGATCTATTGAAGCATTGAAAGGTCATGACGATAAAATTCGGATTATTCTCAACAAAGCGGACATGGTAGATCACCAGCAACTTATGCGCGTTTATGGAGCCTTGATGTGGTCTTTAGGGAAAGTTTTGCAGACTCCAGAAGTTGCTCGTGTTTACATAGGATCGTTTTGGGACCAGCCCTTAAGATATGACTCAAACAGAAAGTATGTTAATTATTTAACAGTTCTACTTAAAAATTATTAATACTTATTATTAAATTAATCATTATTAATTTTTTTGTAAATTCCAATTTTAATTTTCGTAATGATTCTTGTAGATTATTTGAAGCAGAGGAGCAAGACCTGTTCCAGGATTTGTCACAACTTCCCCGAAATGCCGCATTAAGGAAACTCAATGACTTGATCAAACGTGCGAGACTTGCGAAAGTAAGCGAAAATTCGAACTTTAGGATTTTATATGCCAGGCTCTGGAAAATAACATAAATCTCAATGTCAATCTCAATTGTTAGGTTCACGCCTACATTATAAGCACTCTGCGGAAGGACATGCCTTCTGTTTTCGGAAAAGACTCCAAAAAGAAGGACCTAATTAAAGGATTAGAAACTATTTATTCCCAGATCCAAAGAGAGCATCAAATTTCAGCGGGGGATTTCCCTGATATTAAGAAGATGCAGGTAAGGGGAAGGGGATAACGATTTTTAAATTCGTTAAGTTTTAAAAAAAAATTAAAAACGTTTTGAAAAGAAATTCTGGAATTGGATTTTGTATTACCTCATTGTCTCTCTGCAGGCAGAGCTTCTTAACCAAGATTTTACCAAATTCAATCTCATGAAACCCAAGCTCATTGAAGCAGTCGATTCTATGTTAGCGCTGGACATCGCTAAGCTCATGGCTAAAATACCACTGGAAGACATTTCTTCTACTAATAAAGGAACTACGAACGTCAAGGGCGGAGTTTTTTCGGGCCATCAGGATACCACGACACCATTTGGTTTCAAGCAATTAGAAGGTGCAGAAGCAGGTCGAGGAGAGTCGGAATGGATTGTCTACAAGGATAAATCAAAATACGATAGCGTGTTTGAAAGCCTTTCTGGTTCGGACGGAAAAGTGGCTGGTTCTTCAGCGAAGGCTGAAATGCAAAAATCAAAGTTACCAAATACTGTATTGGCAAAGGTAAATCCCTTCAATATTTCAAACGTTTCATAATTTAGCTCAAAATTCCATTCAATTGTATTGTTTCCTGGATTGTTCATAGGTCTGGAAATTAGCAGATGTGGATAAAGATGGGATGTTGGATAATGATGAATTCGCTTTAGCGATGCATTTAATTAGTGTGAAATTAGATGGACACGATTTACCTGAAGCATTGCCGAGCCATCTAATTCCACCATCAAAGCGACCATTCAACGCGAACACCAACTAGTGTAAGAACAAACATCAATAATTTCATTTTCACAGACGCCAGATTGCCTTTGTCGAGAGAGTTAGAAGAATTCATAATTATTCCACTTCATCAAACCAAAAACCAAATGGAGAAATGCAAATCAAGATATACATGCCTTGTGTAACATTGAAGTCAATAAAAGAAAACACGCGACCAAAGAAATCTGCAATTCGTCTTCGTGTCATTTTCAATTGAGTATTGACATGATGGGCTGGTTTAGGGTTAGCGAAAATCTATATCCAGCCTAGCTTTAGCCCTCAAACCTGCAACTTTAACCATAAAACCTGCCTAAATCCAGCCCCAACTTTTTAACCCTCAAACCTGCCTAAATCCAGCCCCAACGTTTTAACCCTCAAGCCTTGCCTACCTGCCCTGTTTGCCATTGCACTTGGGTTTTGGTTCGTTTCCAGTGTAGCATGGGCAAATAGTTGTGCATGGTGGCAAAGGTAATGGCAACCAAGCNCCTCAAGCCTTGCCTACCTGCCCTGTTTGCCATTGCACTTGGGTTTTGGTTCGTTTCCAGTGTAGCATGGGCAAATAGTTGTGCATGGTGGCAAAGGTAATGGCAACCAAGCACTTCTGCTATAATTTTTCTTATCACCGGCTAATGAACGTTTTTAATAATCTTTCTCGTGAATTGAGTATTACATTTCTCGATACTTCCGCAATTTCTAGCCACAGATAACAATGCAGTCGGCAAGCTGAAAATTAGCCGAAAATCGGCGAATTCAGCTTTCATCTTTTCGCTGAACTTTAAAGTGAAGGTTTTTAGCATTAAGTTACACTCAAATGAGGGTTTTTGATTTGGTTAATATTTTAAGCGCCTCATAAAAGCGCGTGGTGTTATCGGTAGCCTGAATTAGAGCAGGCTTCCTCTAGAAGGTCAAATTTTATATGGAACAAATAAAAAAAATTACCGTAAAAAAGAAATCTTGAAACACAAAGCACCTTCCAGGACCAAAAAATTCATCTATCCATTATCACATTTGATAATTTCGCATTCAGTCCATTTGTTTATTAAGAAATCAAAATGCAAAAAATTAATTGATTCGTTTTCACTTGTGACAATNATAATTTCGCATTCAGTCCATTTGTTTATTGAGGAATCAAAATGCAAAAAAAATTAATTGATTCGTTTTCACTTGTGACAATATCCGAGTTGTGAATTCGTCATTAACTTAAAATAAATCAAAATTCTAAATAATTCAAAACATAAACTAAAGCTAAGGCATATTAGGAAAGTAAACTTCACCGGAAATAGCTGCGAATCAGGTTTAAATAAAGTCAAGTATTTCCATTCGATTTTACGCATTTTACGCATTCGATTCTACTTTCGATTAAAGCAATCAGCTTTGAGTAATTATTGTAATGATCTCCTTAATTTGAGTTACATTAAACTTATGGCCTTGACACTTAAAGTTCAAACGTTATAAAGAAATTTTCTTTGAATTTCTAGCCGTTTCTTTTCACTGACCCACCCTGACCCTGGTTTGCAAATAGCAATATGTAATATATAGAATATATAAAACTGGTTTAGCAAGACAAAAAGCGGACGAAAGGTATTATTCTTAGCTGCTGATCGTGAATTAGTTTTGAATCTTAAATTCTTTATAAAAAATTAAATTTTGATTAATCCTAAGATAAGCGTTAATAATGTTTTAAATACTTTAAACCCAATGTTCGAATGGACGCCACTTGTTCGTGTTGTTTGATAACACGTGCCAAACAATCCGTTATACCGTGTGGTCAACTGCTAACTTTAATATTTAAATTTTCGCCCCTCCCCTTCCTATATGGGAGAGGGGAGACAGAGGGGGAAAATTTAAAAATTACAGTTAGCAGTTGACCAACACCAGTAGCTAACAGAAGTACTACGCCGTGAATTTTTGAAGCTGAAAGAAAATGCAATTTTGTTTGAGGCTTTAAGACATAATTACGCATGCCGCAAAAACGTTAATTTCATACGTAACAACCAGACTTCTTTCCAAAGAGCTGGTGGAGCACCGGGAGAATAATTTTGGAAATGACGCTATTCTGCCTGGCCACTACTGGAACTTTGGACGGAATTGTAATTGTTCTTTTGATTCCGGGACGATGGATAAGAAATGCGTTGTCCAAGATGTGGAATTCATAGTCAAGGACACATAGGATGTAGCCCTAAGGAAAAGAAATGAAATTAAAATATTAGCATAAGGCAAGGTAAACAGTTCAAGTTTTATGATTAAGCAAATAGCAATGAGGCTAAACTTAACAAAGTTAACAATCCTATTTTACTTTGCAGTTCACACATGAAGCTTGACAACGGTAAAGTAGGCGTCGTTAACCAAATGTATTAACATTTAAACTGCTCTCAAATTGCCAATCCTTTAAACTACTTTTAAGCGATTTGCATCAAATAATTGAGCAACTTCGTGTTAAGTTTTTAAGTAATTTACCTGGGTCATCTTGTCACTTCTCCCTTCCCACGTAAGTCGTTCATCATAGAAAGGATCTCTCTTCGTCCCAATAAAAATGGGCTCCCAGTGGTGGAATGGCTTATAGCGTTTCCCTATGTGGAAAGTGTTGAGTCCAGGAAACACTGGAAAATCTATCCATTCTTTGGCTTTAGGGATTCTATGGCACATTGCGCAGACGTATTTATGAAAAGGAATCGCAGTCTTGTTGCGGAGCATGTAAACTAATTCTGTCTTGTCATGTGGTAATGCTGTCACATTTGCCTCGATCTCAAATATTGACAGAACAAATAATTTATTTGGATTTGGTCTCTGGAGCTCCGGCGTATCGTTTCTTCGGATCATGTCCAGAAAGTCAGGAATAAGATTTGGATTTGGATAAAGCTCAATGTCTGAAGGAAGAATGTAGTACGTAGTTGACATTTCACGGGCCACGTTTCTTGCGACTAAAAACATTGATTATTAATTCAGGTAATCAAAATAGCAATACAGTATTGGCCTGTCCAGGCGAAAATTATTATGGAAAACCAAACAAGCCGTCTGAGAGACGGGAGTAAAATTATTACTTGCTACTTCCAAAAATTAACACAAAGGATATGTCCAGGTGGCCAAAAATGTTGGATTTTAGAAAATGTTTTTAGAAAAACAGGCCGCCTAGACATATGCTTTGGGTTAATTCGACGTTTATTGGTTGAGGGTTTTGGGAGTAGTAATTTTAATCCCGTCTTCCAGACGGGCTTGTTTGGTTTTATTGAATAAGTAATTTTACCAACCATTGACTGGATACGGAAGTTTCTTTTCTTTGCGATATGTTGAGAGATTCTCTCCAAATGCAATGTCACTTGGCTTAAAGCTACTGCAATTGACTGGAAACTGAGTCGGATCTTGAGAAATATTGGTTTTTGGAGTATGTTTATAGTCAAAGAATAAATGAAAGTTGACATAGTCCTTTACAAGGGATGAACCGTTGACACATTCCCTTAAATAATTAATTCTCTTGAGAGTATTATTAAAATCTGTCCCTGGTGAGTATATTGCCAATGAAACTGGGCCTTCCCATCTCTCCAGTAGTGGAATTAAGTTGTCCAGGAATGTAAAATCGGCGTGAGTTGTATACGTGATTGATTCGTCACATCTAAACTGCTTTCTTGGTTTTACATAATTATAAAGTACCCAAAATGGACCCCTTTGACCAAAATGAGTATCAGGAGTACGGTCATCACAAGGAAATAATCTCACTGGTTCGAACTGATCACTTTTGTCAATTTCATCGTCAACACTCACCAAAACTTTTTCTTCGGGAACGGAAGACATGTCCACTGAGTCAAAATCCATGTGCGCAACTTCTCGACTCGCTGGACTCTCCTGTAATGCCAGTTTTCGGCCCACATCTGGAGCGTTTTCAGAAAATAATTTCTGAGTATTCCGTAGGAGCCCTTCGACCTGCTTTTCCTTTTCATCCACTCCACCACTCAATTTTAGTTGCTCACGTGATGGTTCCAGAGTGATAGCCTGGATTTTGGACGGAACTTGGGATGAGGAAATTGCATAGGGCGCGGGAAGTACTTCGTTAACTGCAAAGGGTACTTGGCCAAATGCGATTGATTGACTGAGGCTGTCGTACCTTCGGGATGGTTGAACATTGAAGTGAACTGGAACACTGGTAGGGGGTGGGTTGAATTTCGTTGAAGAATAAATGGCGATGTAGAAAATCACGAAAGCGTTTCCCGCTATGCTTGCCCGAAATAGCCAGTGTCTTGCAATCATCATGTTGATGAAACATGAAGATTATCAAAATCATACAAACGTTTGAAGTTCACGACCTCTCCTTGTTCTCACTGCACTGTAAACAATTCAAAAAATCAGTTATCGATAAAACAGAAAATACCTTTAAAAACCCTTCATTAAAAATCAGTCATTCCGGAAGTCCAACAATGGACATGAAAGACTTGGACATGGACATGAACAACTGAAATTTTTTTGCGCTAACAGTTATACGGCATGTATGGAGAAACTTAACTGTCACAAATAACAGAAATCCTCGATTCTCTTTGATTAGTCAGCGGAATCCGAGAACAAATTCTTTCGAAAATAAAAACACCGTTGACTTGACGAACTGGTTTGGCAGGGAATATGACGATGGGAGAGCAGGGGGATGATGAATCTCAGTTCCGTCCTGTCAAGAGTCAATGACGCCCCAAGTTTGACAGAAAATGACAGAATAGTTATAAAAAATTTGGCGATTCACCTTTCTAAGTATTTTCCATTGCCTTTGGCACCCATTTTTCTCCTGAAATCCTAAAATTGGTGGATACCGAACCGATCGCGATCCCACTAATACTTTTATGATAGGATTGAGGGAAATACTAAAGTTTAGTACTTTAACAATGTCACACTGTATCCGCGTCATACTTGAAACTTTATGGTCTCAAGATTTAAAACTGGAGGAATTCCACCCGTTATCTCCCAGGGCACTAGAAGGATCCTAGTGACCTGGGCGCAGTACTAATGTATACCGAACGTATGTATACCGAACCGTGGTAACCTGACCGACCTTCGCGTCCCCCTGGGAAGGAGTTATCGATGAAACGTAATCAAATTGGGTCTATTCGGTCACTTGGGACTTGGACTTAACAAACTTTACACTTACTTGCGCAGAAGTTAGCCAGGAATTAGCATCATCCTAGATTCAGTCCAGCTTCACTAATGGCTAATGTCGCTCGGCCGTTCCTTTTGTGACCTTGGCAATTGACGTACGCCCACAACTAATAAGTACTGCCTGCCCAGCTGAGCCTTCGCAAATGTAATCTGCATCTGCCTTTTGATCTTTGAGGATTTTGTTTCCTTTGTATTCTTCTTGCCTTGGAGATAAGTGAAGGAAGATCCATTTGAAGATTAGATTCGCTCATCTCCGCCTGTCTCCTCTTCCCTTTGTTTTTTTTTCGCAATTTAGCAAGAAGGCAACGCCAACGACCACCCAACTAAAAGGTGAGTAATCTGAGTGTCGAATTCCTCAAACGTCAAACGTAAAAAAAAATCCCTCTCACGATTGGTCAATCAGTTTGGCAGTTCCGTATCACCACTGAACTGAGGCACCGTTCGTGGTGTTTATGTTATTGTGGTGATATTTACACATCTTGTACATCACGTTTCTTCTCCGTCAGTTATTTTGGACACACAAAGTGCCTACCACCGGCTGATAAGTAAGTTTACCTTTCTTAGAGTTAAAGTAACTGTTATGTTTTGTAGCTTAAGAGTAAGCAAAACGATTGTCTACTTGAACCGGAAATCCGGAGGTCACTTGGGTCAGCTGTCAGGTGTGAAGGATGTCAAGCTGGTAAATTAAATAATTTTTTTGCTTATTTTTTTTTTAAAGACATGCAGTACACTTGGAACGACAACGATTTAGTTGATGCTTACGATATTGCTGTGAAACTTGGAACAAGGAATCCGGCTCGGAAAGGAACGGAGACGAGTACAACGGTAATAAAGGAGGAAGATATTACAGCCGAAGTTGGAGCTGAAGGAAATTATTATGGCGAGGCTGAACTTAATGGTGAGATTTGATCAATTTCTACATGAAACCTTGCCTCCATCCACCAATTACTACTAATTGACGGTAGGACTCCTACCGTCCCTAAATGTTCCCCTTAAGGGGGGAACATTTCCAGGAAGGGAAGGCCCCTTCCCTTGACTCCCACGGTAGGAGTCAAGGGAAGTGGAAGGGCATTTTAATGAAGTACTTAAACGGTTGTTAATTTTAAATACGTACCTGTTTTCTAATAGAGTTTTCTACGACCAGCAACTATCTCTATTCAGAGCAACCAACCTATGACCCTTATTCTGAAACGGCCCAGCGGGTTTACACAACCGAGTTCCACTCTGATGAAGTAAACCAAGGCTTCCTTCAATACGAGGAACCGGAAGAGGGGTATACTGGATTCGAGGATGGATACCTGTACGTGAACCCTGAAGCTGTACAACCGGATGCGAAGAAGCGAAAGAACAAAAAGAAAACGAAACAGGTTCAGTTCATGCCATCGGATCAGGGAACCTACCCTGAACCTAGAGAATCCAGGTGGGACCAGGCCGGGGGTGAAGATTACCGAAACAATCCGGCCGGAGATCTGTATGCACCTAAGCCGAAACAAGTCCCAGATTGGAGGCAAGCTTTTCCTAATCTCACTGCTCCTCCAATGCCATCATCATTTCCGGCAAGTCAGGCTTTCAAAAAGGGCGACTTATCCTCACTTCTGATGTCATGGTATATGTGTGGCGATCATTCCGGGTATTATGACGCCAAGCAGGATTTGAAGAGAGAGGCCACAAAAAAGTACAATAACGACGCTTAATTACATATATTAATATATTAATAGATGCATGGTACTTTCGGATACAATTTTATAAACTTGTATTTTGCTTAAATGGTATTCACAAGTATTTTAATTTTCTTACTCTGGGTGTTTCTGTGGGTAAATTCCTTAAAGTTCCGTTTTAAACATTATCTAGAATAGGCTTTAGGGAATTTAGAAAGTTAGTGGAAAATGTTTCTTCTGAAAATCGATTCAATGAAGCCCGAGCTCGTAATTGAATGGGTTTTCTTTTCTGTGGAGACATTTGAATAAGTTTGTTAAGTGTTTCAGCATACTCTGATTCATTGGTTGCTAGAAATCCAGTCCTTGACTCTTCTAAAGTTTCGATTATATCCATCATTGGACCACCAGACTTGTGAGCAAGCATGATTAGTCCAGCTGCCATACACTCCACAATTCCTGGAAAAACAAAATTTTCGAGTTGCAACGTTTTCGGAGTTCGAAGTGGTAATTTAAATGTTTTCAAAATTGCTCATCCAATCTCGAGAAACTCACCGATTCCGAAGTGTTCGTTCCACATAGTATGAATCCCAATCACTCCCTGGGCCATCTGAGCCTTCAAGTCTTCGTAAGGAACGTTGAGTAGAAATTCGACATTTTTATCCAGCTGCATCTGGGTTGCCACATAACGCAAGTGAGCAACACGGCATTTGTCATCAATATTTCGACAACTTCCTACTAGAACAAGTGTGACTCTGTCCCATGTTTCGGCATCCACCAGCTTCCGTAGTTCCCCCAAGGCCTTCAACTGGAGGAGATGGTCCTTTTCTGGACGAAACTGAGCAATTGATACAATTTTAAGTAGAGATTGGTCTCGTTCTGATTCTAAAGGAATCTTCATGAATTGTTCAACGTCACACGGAGGGAAGACTTTATGCGTTTTGGATGGACAGTGCCAAAGAGCATTGATATGGCTCTGTGTCCAACTTGAGTTGACCATGACTACATCTGCATATTGCCCGGCCCAAGAGTACGCCCAAGCAAAGACACGATAATAAACAATCTTCAGCATTGTCAGGATTCTACTTCTCGCAACCATCAAGTTGTTGTTATGAGCTGTAGTTCCAGAAGAAACGCGTTCCAGCATGTCTGTACTGATTGTTGGATAGTGAACATATGCCGCAACTTTGCATTGACCAATTCTCTTGAAGATTGGCAGAGTGAAGGCGTAGCCCATAGTATCAATGAAAATATCTGTAGAGAAATGCTAATCTTAAGGACTGCGACGCATTATAATCCCGATCCCAGAAGGCATACTATATCGCTTACCAGGAACAAAATCTTTCAAAGCTTCTAGTCCTAACACGAGTGACCCCAAACTCTGGCACAAAAGAGTGAGGTGAGGGTAATAATGTGCTTCAACCCAGTCTCGTTGTTTTAGAAATATCAATTCAACGCTGCTCGATGGAATATGGATATTGAAACGGGATGCAACATTTCCCAGGATTGCTTCGGCGGTAGCATCGGTATCTCCCGTATAAACGACGTATCGAAAATCTGGGTATCTGCATACGAATGAAACAAAAGACACGAGTTTATTAAACAAGTCGACAAGAACCGTTGTGTACGATTTGTGTTTCTTAATTAAATCATTTAATTGCTGTACCTTAGTTGCAAACTCCGAATTCCACACCACAAAACTCGTTCTCCACCTCCTCCAGCATTACAGTATGGATGAAAAAATGCTACTGAAGTTCGGCCATCCTTCTGCTTCTGTCGGATTTTCCTCTGTTTCGAGTTCTGAAATAATAAATACACGATTGATTAAACTTAAAATCAGCATATTTTTCCAACATGTAAGGGTATTTATAGCATACCACGTATTTCCGGACCATGAAAACAACCAGTATAGTTAGAAGCAAAGCTGGCGTCCAAATTATTAAAGACATCAGTGTAAATGTTGCGCTTTTTGTCTCCATTATAAAACTTTAATATATCTAAGAAAGACCAAACTAAAATTAACCGGTCATCTGCATTACTATGCAAAACTAAACCATACGATTATTTTTCGTTACATCACACTACAGACAGGAATTCTGATTCTCCGTGCTTCACCATAATAATGACTGACTTACGTAACTTTCACGGAATAATGAGGAGTTGGTCGATCGAATTAAGTATTATCTGATTTACGCCTGACTGGACTCCAATAATATTTATCCAGATTCAAGATTCCTTGTTAACTGTAGTTGACGTAAGACATGCAACCGAGCAGAAGAACGGGCTCAGCTGTAATGTGCCATATAAGTATTGTTGACTTGAAAGTTTATTATCAAAGAAAGTTAACAACTGTATTCCATTTTTCTCACGCTTTAACCACTAAAATTATGGAACTACTGCAATTAAACTTACGAACAACAAACAGCTGGAATGCTGGAAATCCTGGAATCGGTAACTGTCGAATGAAATTTCGTTTTCGAATAATAATTACACGTATTTACACCAACATGACAGTACACATACTTTCCGGGCTTTTTTTGAAACTTTTTTGTCACATTTTTGGTTTGTTTGTACATGCGTATTGGACTTTGAATGATTGAATGAAATACGCAAAGATGCCAAAAATGCGGAGATTTCGGTTCAGAAAATTACCGAAGCCTAAGGTAATTTAATGTTTTAATAGGACTTAAATTAAAAAATTAAATTAAACTAAATTAAATTAAATTAAATTAAAAATAATATTAAATTACCGAGTCGAAACGAAGAAATAAAATCAACAACATACCCCAGCTGCGGTGGCGGCTGGGTGCGTGCGGTATGACAAAGTTGAACATTGAAGGATTTGGGACTTTTCGCTACTAATGAGTCAGGAATCGATAAAACGCCGCGCTACCGATCCATTTCCACAAAAAAATTCAGAAAAGTGAGGTCATCTTGGTCCTTGGGTCAACTTCGTTGTTTAATTCTGTTGTCTCATAAATCGTCGGCTTCTCGAGTTGGGATTAGTCATTCTCATCATCTCGCTCATTTCATCAACTGGAATAAGTGTTGATTAACTTTACTTACAGGACAGTCAAATAAAGAGAATTAAGAAGTATTCATCGTAATAAACTTTGGTCTTGTCGGTAAATAATCTAACCGGATACTTCATTGAGTAAGTTGCATTAATTTTATTATAGGTATATATATATTTTATTTTATTAACCAGTTATGGAGTTTCTACTCATCCATCCCCATTTTATTCCGTGTACGGTTATGTTAGATACGATACGTACGTTAGTCAACATAATTTTAAGAATGAACTATTGACCAACCGCGGTTGGTCAATAGGACGGTGGTGTACTGACTGTTTTGTCATATTTTCTGATTACAGTTCTAATTGACCTACTGGAGTTGTCTAACTTCGAGGATTCGGTATAATGGATTTTACCAGAAGAGGCAACAGCAACGTTTCTGACGAATATAATGACCCGGACAGTGATGAAGTCGAAGGATCGTTTATTATTCTTCCTGGGAATTCCTCACCACAATCAATTGAAAGTGCCAGTAATGTTGCTGCAGAACTCAACCTAAACGTGTTTCAGGTATGCCATTCTAAAAATTTGTGTACGAAAAAAATATTAATTTGTTGGATTCATTCATTTAGCTTGGTCAGCTGCAACTCTCTGTTCACAAAGATACTCTGGAGGAAGTTAAGAACGAGGCAGAATTTGGAACAGAAACAGGCTTAACTAGTAGTTGCGATTCCACCATCACGAATAACAGTCAATTGACCGCGGAGCGTGAACTTGAAAATGCGTCAGGAAATCTTAACTCCGTCATTTCACAAGTATCTTCGTGTAGTACTGATTCGACGGCCAGTTTTGAAGAAGCAAACTCCAAAGTAACCCAACTGCTGGAGGAGAATATGGGGCTGCGTGGTACGTAATACGTATATTAAAAATATACTATTTTTATATTCTCTGCGTTAAGTGCTTAGTATCTCTTCATATTTGAAAAATTAATGTGACTGTCGAATTATTCCAATTTTTTTTAGTGTTTGTGAGAGAATTGAATGAGAAACAGAAGAAATTTTTGGAAAACTGCAAAGAATTGGAAAGCAGTAAGTTTAATTCTAGGAAAATATGAATGGATTTCCTTTAATTTTTCTTTAGCTTACTTTTCTCATTTTCCAGTTGTGGCCAAGAGTCAAATCGAAGCAAAAGAACAAGAACAAAAATATGACCGTAGTCGCTCTGTGATTGAAACGGTAAGTTCTCAGTAATCTTCAATTGTGTATCCAGTTTACAAACAGCATTACACTTTTTCTAGCTCCGTGCAAAAGTAGCTGAGCTTGAGTCGAAGGCAGGAACTTCAACAGGCGTAAGTATCGATCGTTTTAGCTAGATTAAAATATTTAGAACAACTTTTATAACTGGCAATCTCATAATTCCTAGCACGCACCTGACCCTCAAGTTGAAATCCGTCGTTTAGAACGACAACTGGAAGAGAAGGATTCATTGTTGAAAGATGAAAACGAGCAAATTCAGGAACTGAAGGAACTGCTTCGAAAAATGGGAACGGAATTAAGCGAATCTAAATCCGCTGCAAGTTCCAGCTTGTGTGATATTAGCAGCCTTCAAGCCGAACGTGATGTTCTTTCTGCTGCTTTTGAGGATTCAAAGAATACAATTGCCAAGTTTACTGAAATACGTTTGACGCAACAACAAGATTTGGAAAAACTTCAGGAAAAATGCGATACCTTACAAAATATACTGGCTGAAACTAAATTATTGCTTCAGGAGCAACTTGCAGTAAATGCTGAATTGAAAGCGTCCTGTACTGAAAAGACTGAAGATATTAGACGTCTCGTTGAGAAGTCTGAAAGCATGCGCAATC
>JABASL010000507.1:0-16591 GCA_019775825.1 Neanura muscorum | reverse complement strand
GGATTTTTTTTTTCTTAAGAAAGGTTCCATTTTGAATTGGATCAATCAAGTTTCTGTACAAATTGTATAAAGGCTTTCAGGCTTAAGAACAAATTTTTCGTCCAGGACTGTTCAATTCCAAGAAATCTATGTTATTCAATTTCAGTACTCCAATCTCCTGGAAATAGGTCGGTATAACCATGAATTTGATTCGTAAATTAGTAATTTTAAGTTTGGATTATGGAATTGGATCATGCAGGCCAGTTTTTGGATTAACTGACTGCTAGATTATCAATTTTACCTGCCGAGTCGCTTGTGTTTTATCCGTAGTTATGTATAATAATTTATTCATATAGTTACTCTGGACACTTAATGGACGTGTAACTATGTACGCACAACGTGTTAAAGACTTATGAAATGACCTTCGTAATTTACAGGCACCTGCCTTCATGCGGCAACTCAATAATGTATCTGGAATGAGTCCAAACGACTACCAATCCCAGATATAATCAGTATGGGCGACAGATCATGGAATTATAGCAGATCTTATGGTGGAGGTTCGAAGTCAAATGATAGGGCACGGTATACTTCTTCCTCTGGAAATAATTTCTCGTACACGCGATCTGGAGAACAGGATCGTAATCATAATAATGGATTCGAGTCTTCGTATACAAGAAGTAGCAGTCGGTACGACCGGGACCAATCACGTCGAAATAAATATGATACTGAGGACTTTAACAATATGCGTCAAGGTCATGGAGTCTCTCGAAATTATCATCACCATAATCCTAATCCAGTATGGACTACTGCTGACCACAACAAACCGATCACTCACGGACGGTATCCCAGGGACATTGACTACAGACAAAATTTCAATTCTCATGGTCCACGATCCCAACCCGAAAGATCTCATGCAGCTGATGTGCCATCGGTTTGGGAAGATCGAAGATCCCGATCTCCCTCGGCGTATATGAATCCATTCCCACCTCGGCGGACATCAAATATCGGACCACAACGTGATAGGTTACTAAAGAGTCCTAGTCCACCAAAAGTTCATGCTGATATGCCGTCACGATGGAGTGTTCAATCGAAGGTCGTGGATCCTGTTCCTTATTCTGCATGGAGTAAACCAGATATTACTCCTCGTTACCAGCAAGGACAGCAATCTGACGACGTGTTTAATTCAAAATTCGGATTCGGAAATCACGGTTAGTATTCCTTTACAAGAGTACGTCAATCGATTTTAATTAATATAAATACATCCTATAATTAAAAGAAAAGTATCGATTCGTAAAAACAAACCAAAGTTATGATTTGCGTCATGCCTCAGCCTCAGCCTCAGCGCTGATAGTGCTTGTTAAATCACTGTACACTTTCCGCATTTATGCTTTAAAAAATGGAATTCGAACTTTCAATCAGTTTTAACGCTAAGAAAACGGAATAAAAGTCAGTTTAAATGCGTTCAAGCTAGGACATTCTAGTTTACGTCAAAAGAGCACCATAAATCATACATTCGGTTTGGCTTATAATCAGTCCTTTAATCTCCTCCTAATTGCTGTTTATGTTAACAGCAGTAAAACAAATTTTGTTTGTGTTACTAGGTGAAGAAGTAGAAAAATTAGCTAACAGACTGAAGGAATATGTTCCCTGGCTCACTTCCAGGAAGTCAACTATTTTCCAGCATCAAAGGGATAAAGAATTGAAGCAGGAGGTGGATGACATCGACTGGTGTTTGGATGTGATGCGGGATATAAGGTCCAATGAGTGAGTGCAAATACAAAACATTTATCGTCGAATTGATTTACATGCAAATCTAGGTCACCGTTAGAAGACAATCTGTAGTTTTGACAGTTAAATTTTTCAGCCTTCTGTGCGAGGATTTGTCGTTCGGATGATGTTATCAAAAAAAATTTAACGTCCCCAACTCGAAAACATTTCATTTTTCAAAGAATTCAATAATTTTTTTTACTCTTTTGAACTGAGAAGATGCTGGACAAGAGATTAATAATTTTTCTGTGAATTGTAAATGAATTATTATTGACTTACTTCCTGTTCACCAAGATTAAACTGAAAGGAAAGGCATGCGTATTCTTAATTGATAGTTGGCTTTCTAATTTACGTTTGTATATCAATTTTTTTCTACCGCTGTGGCTGTAGCTCTCGTTTTGAATCAGTTTATAAACTTAAACAAAGTTAACCTCGAATACTCTAATGAAACCGGTTAAGTCAAAAGTCAGTTCCAAACAATTTGAAAAAAATCATTGTACTGCCGCTTCCCCTCTTGTGTCCATTGGCAAGTATACTCCTCAACGAGGAGTATCCTGGCCGACGAGGAGTCGAGGACCTCGACTCTCGTAGCCTGATTCAGGCTCCGATTTCCTTTTCATTGTCTGGATTAAATTTATTTGTTTTTACAGGAATGTTGGTATGCAAACTCTAAAACGAGCTCAAAATATGATGATGACTTTGATTTCCAAAGGACCGGTGACCCAAGCTATGGTGAGTATAATCTTGTATAACATATATTTAATTTTAAATTTTTGTTAAAATTTTAAATATATATTTACTTATATAAAAATATATTATATCATTCTAAATATTATTCTATTTTATATTTTAGGTAACTATTACAATTGCTGATGAAGAAGTAAAACCAGACGGCGTGTGCCGCGATGATATATACTCCGCAAGAAGTCCCTCTCCACCAACCATGGTCGAAGGTTCCGAATACACTAGACGTAGCGATAGAATCGAGGGAAATCCAAGAGTAATCCCAACTGATAGAGACCATTTTGATTCGGTGATAGCCGATTTCCCACCTTCTTATACGTTAGATAAATTAAATTCAAGCCGTTCCAAATCATCCTACTCATCTACGTCACAACCATTTATGTCAACTAAGCGGGATGACTACGTTCAAGACTTAGATTATAACGCTCCTACATTTCCCTCTAATTCACGATCAATGGGAATTGGTTCCAATAGTCACAGTGATGCACCACCACATAGGAATTTGACACCCGTTTCTGATGAAAAGGTCTACGACTACGGTCACGGTCAATGTTTCACCAAGGATCTGGATGAAGAACTATACGAACGCCGGAAGCCAAAGCCAAAGTCAGTAATTGATGAAGAGGCTTTAGCTAGAAAAGCAGAAGAGGAACGAAGACTGAAACAGTGGGAAGAAAGTAGCGAAGATGAGGACATTTTACCTCGAAGATGGAACAATGACGTGGATGACGACATGCGCTTTTTCAAATCCGAGTATGATCCCCGTCGTCGAAGTGGTGCACACAAACATCCGAGATTTAATGAAATAAGAAACAGAACAGAGCCCGAAGATATCTCACCCGCAAACATGTTAGGATTTACCTTAGATATGATTAACCCGTTCAAGCCGCCAAGTCCCAAGAAACGTCCAGTGGTTACCGCGGTGGAACCTCTATCTCCAAGTAGTGCTATTATACCACCTCAGCCTTACGCCCCACTTTCACAGTGCCAGGGTTTACCTCCGCCACAGTCTCAATCCCAATCGCATGTTCCATTACATTTAATGAATATGAATCCTCATCCTCCTCTATTCAACCCCTTCGTAAATCCAATTGATCTACTGCAAACACAGGCTCAACTATTAATGCGCTATCCAGCCGTTCCAGGTGCAGGATTGCTACCACTTCCAACTCCAAACATTACAAGTAATAACTCATCCCTTTTTGGTTTTTCGAGCCCTACAACAGCTGGAGCCCATACAGCGTTCGGCTCTGATATTACCAAAACTCAAGCCCTATCTATGGAAGCTGCCAATAAATTAGAGCAACAAGCACAGGAAGATATTATGATGTCAAGAATTAAAGCCAGGGCGGCTGAAAGCTTCAATAGCCGCGGACCGAATAAACCATCTACCTTTGTCACTCCGGCAGCAACAAATGATGCCAGTTTGACTTCCTCACGTAATCAAGAACCATTACCTCAACTGGGCCAACCACTTCCGCAAATGGGACCTCCTGCTCAAATATTGGATCCAAGACTGAAACCCCGTCAGCCTAGGGATTTTGTTCCCATGGAGAGTTTACGAGTTTCAAATCCTAAGAATGACCATGTGGAGATCGAACCTCCTGTTATGGAGGTTGAAGTAGAGCATAGGACAGAACTGACTAATGATAATGACTCGGACAATGAGCTCAGGATAGACTTATCCCCTCGATTAAATGTAAGTTAAAATTGCTACCACTTGTCCGAATATGTATTGTTACTAATTTGTATTATTATTAATAATTTCAGGAAGTCGAGGACAAAATTCAGGACGAGGGCAGTCCAAAACACAAGGCAGAGGATTCTGCGGAAATAGAAAATTCCATACCATCGGTGCCACCCGACGCTCCTGAGGCAGCCACCACTATGTTACCAGAAAAAGAGGAAACCAAGCCGTCACTCTCTGCTGCGACTGATGAGCTTATTAAATCACTCTTATTTAGCTCGCTTAGTGCTGAAGAGGCCGAAGTATTAAATTCAAGTGAAGACTACTTGGTGGAAGCATTAGCAAAATTAAAGGAAGAAATAAGCGCCAAGGTGAAGGAACGAAATAGGAAGATGAGCGGGGATAGTCACAGTAGTGGTGCCAGTGCGTCTACCGTACCGGGCACTGCAGTGCCGAATAAAATCCTGGAGGATGCGAAAGATCAAGATGACCCAATAGACGACAATACAAGATCAAGGAGGAGTCCTCGACGGAAGCCACAACCTAAGCGGCGATCCTCTCTTGAAAGACTTCATGATGCTTTAAGGGAAATGAACTTTGATTCGATGATGCCTTTGGGGAGACGCCGCAATTTGGTTAGTTACCTTATGATATAAGTTATAACTTTTACATTATTTGAACTTAAGTCAAGAAGGGAAGCGATTAGCGCCGTTGTAGCGGACCACACCTGTGCATTGCTGAATCGGCGATCCAACGCTGGCTCGATGACAGCGATCCGAGCTGAGCCGAGCCAAAAGACTGGCTCGTGGATCGCCAGCTTTTTCTGTTGGATCGGCTCGGCTCGGATCGGCAGAGGTAAATTGTTGGCTCGGATCGGAGGGAAATTTTCTGTTGGCTCGACTCGGATCGGGTCGCTAGCTTTTGGCTACCGGATCGCCGATCAAACTCCATGCATTGCCGGATCGGCGAGCCAAGGCTGGGTCGTGGATCACTAACTTTTTCTGTTGGGTAGACTCGGCTCGAATCGCGGATCGCTACCTTTTTCAGTTGGCTCGGCTCGCCGTGGCAGCAATGCACAGGTGTGTAGCGGACTACTAGTGCCGCCGCCGTTTATTCTCGCTTTGAATCTAATATGGCCGCGCCCTCTTCCGAAGAGAAAAGGAGATTGGGGGACGCCTCCTTTGTCTCTTTGGGATAAATTTTTCACCAGCTTGAGCATTAAGCCCAAAAGGTCAAAGCCCTTTTCCCTGTACTTTCTCAGTTTTGTGAGTAAACACGACAGACAGACGACATCTTAGGTCAATTCTAGGTGCGACTAATTAGTTACCTATAGTGCTAAGCAAGGTCAATAATTGCGAAAGCTATTCTGCGGCCCCCATTCTAGCAAGCTGGCAGCTGGCCTTGTTTCTAGTTCACATTACACATATCCTAGCTCGAAAATTTGTAGATGGTAAGGATTCTTCGTTGAACCAAACAATCCCGTAAGAGAGGATAATATTTCTCGAATGATCGTGAAAATTTTGAATCTGCGATGGAAAGAAATCATTGTTTTTTCACTTACTGAGTAAGTGTCGCCGATCGTCTCTTCGATCTTTGTGTGTGGTATTCTACAAATTTTGGGTCCGGACAAGTCGAGCTATCCTAAGCTGATACTTCGGATAGCTCGATAGCTTGCATACTCTCTGTTGTAGCTTATAAGCCAATTCGAGAATTTAAGTAAGAAAATCCCAGCTCATCGACGTTTATACATCGCGCTTAACTATTCACCCTACAATGTAACGCATCACCTAAAATATTTGTTGATTTGTATCGCTGAATCGAATTTTATTTTGCTTGTAGGCCAAACTACCAACCGAAGAACATCCAACTGATTCCAGTGATCAAGAAAAGAGTGCGGAGATTATGAAGGAGCCTATTTCAGTTTTGGATAACTTTGGTCAAGTGGCTGACCAAGATCACTCTGACGCCCTAAGTCATACCTCTGAAACTATGGATAAGCCAGTGCCCTTAACAAAGAAAAGAAAGTATATTCGAAAGAAAGGAAGAAAGGGGAGATATATAAAAAAGAACCTGCGCACGGCGCAGGATGACACGCCTGTTTCCAAAGTTTCTGATGAATGCGAGGACTCGGAATATGACATGCCTTCGAAGAAGCAGAAATTTGTGGCACAAAATGAGAAAGCTATCCTTGATACTGGTGCTACCATTACAACGAAAACGACGGCTGAGATTACCGCGGACGATCTTATGGCATCGCCGAATTTGAAGGACACATCCAAGTCGACAGAAGAAACCACCACAGAGGTTGAACCTAATGACTCACGTGGGTTGGTTGTTGACAACAGTCTCAATGGGTCTACAGATGCAGATTGTCTGGTTTTGAACCAATCCGAAGATTTCTCTTCTACTCAAACCGGTGATGGTTTGTCCAGCTTGAAAGTCTATGACAGCGATTTTAGTGCTGATGATTTTGTGATCGATGAGGCTGGGCTAGAAGCAATTCAGACTATTGAAGTTAAACCCGACATACTTACGTCTACCCCCACAACAGTACGTAATAATCCACGGGAGTGCAAGAAGAGCCCATCTGTCGAGGGAGGGGACGTCAAACGTTCTGCTAAAGGAAAGAAAAAAGGAACGCCACGAGGAGTTACTCAAGTTTTTCCTTGTGACGAAGACTCCTGTGAATTTTCCGGCACAGTACGAAAAATGGTCACTCATTATGTGAATAGTCACCCAGGCGTCACAATTCCACACGCTTGTCTTACTGATAAGGCTTTGAATTTACTACAACAGCAAAACAAATCTGACAGTCCACAATTAATGGAGGTGAGATTTAGTACGAAACAAATCATCAGATGTATTTTCTGTAACATTGTGGTATCAAATATTCCAATATACTTCGAGCACTTATCTTCTCATACCGGAGAATTTCGGTTCAGCTGTTCTGTTTGCGATATCAAGTTTTCCAGCAAGCCTTTAGCCGTTTCCCATTGCCGAACACACAAAGCAAACAAAGTGGAATTGGCCAATTGCCTAGTTGAAACGAAGCGTCCTGTCGATGAGCCAGAAAATGAGTTCTATGGATATATTTGCCGTGAATGCAAGTACTTTCAAATTAGTCCAGAAAGTATCCGAGCGCATTTGGATTCAACAAAACACAGTGAGACTGAAGTGGCTTGTGTTCAATTCAAGGGAGATTGTAAGACTGAGGAAGACCAGAACTCTCTCGGAAAATCTACTCGCAGTCGATCTGCGGTAATCAAAAAGCCAGCTCCCGTTGTGGAACCACCAGCCGCCAGTGTCGAGCCGCCAGTGTTAGTTGAAGAGCCGTCCACCATTCCCGTTACCGTTACACCGCAGCCACCTTCTCCAGAAACAATTCAATCAATATTTTGTCCTCCGCGAATCGTCTCACTTCCGGAACCACCTAAAATCCAGTCAGCTGAAGTCAGTCGATTTACAAGTACTAAGCGGTCTCGAATCCAAGGCTTTCTTGACCGCTTTATAGAAGAAGAATTTGTTACAAAAGAAGCCGAACAAGAGAATGAGTTGTTGGCTGGAAGACCTGCAGAATCTGACGCGGATATAGTTCTGGCATGTGAAAATGGAATTCAGTGGATGGTGGACACCGTCTGCTGTAATGAAGAAATGGATAACGAAATTCAGAATCTGGCAACTGTGATTAACGAGAGTGAAGTGGCCTTTCCTTTGCGCTTACCTACGATTGAATTCGATTTTCCTTCGATTCCGTTCAACATTGACGGAACACTGACGATTAGAAACATGTTCGACGAATCCATGATTATAGAAAATACCTCGGACTACTCATCTTCGTCGAGCGATGAAGAAGAAGAGCCCACTGACTTTTATGTTGATGAAATGATATCGACAGACTCAGAATCGAATCAGGAGATTGGTGAGACAAAAGGAAACCGCCTGATCAATCATGAGCAAACGCAACAAATTGGAGAAGCACGTAGTTCAGAACGTATTGGAGTTTCAAGTAGCAGCCCTGGATCATCCATTCTCAAATCACAATCGTATTCTTCTTCACCTGCCTCGTTGTATCGGCTAAACACGCCTCTCAGCAGCCCTTCGTCATCCCAACAACAGGCTCAGGATGATTCGGAATTAGTGGTTGATCTTGAAGGTAAAAAATTCAGCCCTGTTTAATAATTTTGCGTCATATGAATTATCGAAAAATACTCTTCATATTTTGTGCATTTTGTATTGTGAGTGGTGACTTACTTGTGCAATTTCTGATATTTTAGGTGAAGATTTGTATCGCTGCGGAAATGCAGATTGCGAGTTTTCTTGTGCCACATTGAGTCAGTTCAAAGTACATAATGGATTCTGTAGAAATTATGACACATCACGCGGCTACGCTTGCGCTCATTGTGAAAGATCTTTGAAAACTCTACCAGCCTTCTATGAACATATCAATCGCCACGGGAAGTGCAACATTTGCTGTGCTGTCTGTTCGTTTATGGCTCGTCATCCATCAGATATGAAGAGACATTTCAAGGTAACAATGTTGAATTTACATTAATTTTGGAATCCAGCTTAAGTTCGTTTTAATCTTTCAGACGTATCATAAATTCAATGGGCTGAAAGGGGATGTCAGCAATTTATCTCCACCGTGTGATTCACTTTGGTTTCCAAAAGAAATATACGAAAAACGAATTCAGATCAAAGTCATTCACAAGAATCCGTTGATTTACCTCCCATGCATTAAGTTCCTTCCAAATGAAGTTGATGCCATTCCGAAATGCTGTATTACGGTGTAAGGGATTATCGAGTGCCTCGTATTGTTTTTCTTCGACTCAGTTCGTTTCTTTCTGTTCGTTTTACACTGTACTTTAAGTGACGTAGACGTACTTAGAGAAACTAGAATTATTTCACGCTGTGGAATGTAAAAAATGTACAAATTGAATGTACTTAACCTGTGAATATGCTCGTTTAGGTCAAATGTTCATTGCGCTCTCTGTAACTACTCAACCAAAGTCCGAGTTAACATGCTTCGCCATTTGGATCTGCATAAACGGGCTGAGGAAAACAGCGCAATTAGAGTACCTGATCAAGCTCCTGTTAATCCAGTCCCTTGGTTGGAGAGGAAGGAACTTATGTTTGACAAAATGACGAATTGGGCTGGCAGTACCCACACTGCAAAAGCGTAAGTCCAACGAAGTTTTATTTTTAAAAATTTGCATTACATTGTACTAATTCGTTTTTCCACCAACAGGTCGATTAGAGAGGCTGCTGCTAGTATCAAAGAAAAACTTCCACAATTTGTAGCAGATCAATTCAGATACGTGTGTAGTGTACGTAGCTGTGGACAAATCACTGTGGATGACTCAATGTTGCGAGCACATATGAGAGCTCTGCATTCCGAATACGACCAGTATCAGTGCCCACATTGTCAACTCCAGCCTTCCACAAGTAATTTAAATATATGGATTTTCTAAATTAACAGTCTAATCAATACATAATTCCCAGGGTCCAACCCTCTCTACACGGTGCCTGTTGATAAGCTTGGTACTCATCTCAAACTACATGGACCAAAGCTTCTAAAATGCGCTCATTGTGAATTTATACACATTCAAACCAAACTCATGGAAAAGCACGTCTTTGAAAAGCACTCGGGCATCAAGCCTAGTCACTATTTGATTCGCAACTTGGATGGCGAGACGGGTGCTGAAAAAATTCGGTAAAGCGTTACAAAATATGTTTAACAGTATACCTGGGAGTGGGAAGGCTTCTCATTGGCTTAGGATTTGCTTTCCATTTTCATCGGCCGACCGGTCAACAGCTTGACCTATTTGAATCGCTCATAACTGAATTCATTTAATTTCTAATAGCAACACGGTAATGGAGCAAGAGGGTGGGCGTTCAGCTCGATGGAAATGTACAGCCTGTAAAGTAGTCCTATCAACTTGGGAACGGGCCAAGGAACATATTCGGTCAGTGCATAAAGCAAATTCACAATTTATGTGCGACTGCTGCCAATTTCAGACGGACAGCTTATTGCAACTGGCTAAGCATTCAACCGAGGGACTGTGCGCTTCCTCAAAACAAAAGGACCCATGTGCCTTGGTTTACTTCCTTCAGTAAGTGTTTCTAGCATTGTTTCATTTATATTTCTATCATTCGAATTTGAGTTCAATCATTCGATTTTTTTCCTAAAAATTGAATTTAGAATTGAATGTTTTTTTTTTGCAATGTAGTAGCGAAGTGGGTGAAGAAAATACACGGTTTCCAATATGGCGTCGGACGGGTTCTCGTGATCATCTTCGTGGAATCTACTATTTGCCAGAGAACGAACACAACGCTGAGCAGAGCCCTATCCCTGTAAAGTCGTCATCTTCCACTAAGATTTCTACGCAGGCGTCATCTGCAGTAAAAGCTCCTGTGAAGACATCCACCACAAAAGTACCTACGCCAAAGGCAGCTGGAGGACAATTGAAAACAATAATTCAGGCACAAACTCCGAAGCCAAGTACTCAAGTGCTAATTCCAAGGCCACCTAAATCTAACGTCACAAGTGTACGGCGTAAGCAAGTCCTACCTTCTACCAAAACACAAGCCGAATTTTCCACTTATTTATGCTGCCAGTGTGGTACTTACAAAACCAAAGCTATTGATGCAATGAAGACTCACTTGCGTCAACATCTTGACTATCATCGGTACGCATGTCCTTTACTGGATATCAATTTTTTTTCAATTTGTTTTTAGTTTGGACAATAATGCACGCACGTGTTTCTTTATTAGATTTACCTGCAGACTTTGCGGAAATCGGTCATGGACCATGTCGTCATTTACGCTCCACATAGAAGCTGATCATGGAGAAGTGTACAATACTAGCAAACATATTCAAATAGAACCACGGAATGTAGCTCTTGAAAAGCAGGTAAAATATTTCTTGAAAGTACTTTGTTCTCACACGCTTCACATACGCTGAATTTTGTTTTTAAAAAATTATTACTCAATTAATATTTACAAATTATTGAATTTTTATAGCTTGAGTATTGGATGTCCCTCTGTTTACGAGATCCACTCGCACCGGATGATGACGAGATAATTATTTTACCAAACCCTCAACCCACTGAGCAGTCTCTGAGAGAAAATAATGCCTTCTGCGACGATATCGTAATGCTAGATTAAGTCGTCGTAATTTATCAATTTAAAGCCGGTAATTAATTGTGGAATTGTTTCCTTATTTCTAATTTTGATACCTATTCAATTAATCAAGTTTAATTAATCAAGTTTGAATCAAATTGTGCTTTGGGAATCACATTGTAGAAAATAGTGAAATCGCTATTTAATAATAGAATGTAATAATTTATTAGTATTTGAACTAATAAGGCTATCAATCATTATTGTGCCGTTAGTTCCTGACTTTGTATTTATTAATAATTAATTCCACATTTTGTAAGATTCTGCGTAGTGTATCCCAATATTTATATGACTTAGCCGTTATAGAAACAATACAAGTAATATTGTTAGGGTCAGTTTTATAGTTACGATTCCTTTCAGTATTCACTTTTTTTTTTACTACCACTTGACCTTGACCTTTAGTAATAAGAAATTATGCCCATTATCTTAATCCATTAGAGCCAATAAAATGGTTCAGTTTCATCTAAGATCAAAAGAACTTCCAATTTGTTTAATCATGTACCCAGCGTTTCCTTGGCATAAAAGAAGCCTTGTTACCGGAAGTCTGTTTATTTCAATTAATACAAAAAATTGTAATTTCAAGAGGATACATGCAGTGGCAGCTCTAGAAGAAAATGGCTTGAGCAATGTGCTCAATGCCACCGTAGATTCTTTGGCCTGCCGCTTGGGGGGCTAAGCGGCGGTGGCAGGAAGTTTTAACTTCCGGACTGAAGCTGGGTGCCCTTGCCCTTCTTTATGACCATCGTAGACAACCAAGGGAATACACAAGGGTGGGCCAATGTCCAAGGGAATTTTAGTGAAGATATTTCGGGACAGCTAATTCTGAACAGCATGTAAAATCCTACAAAACAACAAACATTCTTGAACACAGAGTATTTAAGAGCTTAAATTAAAATTGAAACTATAATTTAAAAATATTATTTAAATATATTTATATATTTTTTTTTATGATCCTAATTTGTTTAATTTATTCTGAAATTAATAAATAAAAATTTATATTTAATATTTTATTTTAATATAAAATATTTTATAATTAACTGTCATTTTCCTGAATTTTAGATTCATTCGAGACCGAATTGATTTACAGTCGGCTGGGATACAGCTACTTCTTCTCTTCATTGGATTACTCGCGATTTTGAGCATGTCCTAGTAAGTTCGGCCAAAATGGCGTACGCCGTTTGGAAACCAGAATTCTAGAACAAAAAAATTATGCGACGCTTTTTTAAATGAATTTTAAATGAACGCCAAATTAAAATTAATTAACAAATATTATTTCCAAATTATAGCGTCGTCTCTATCTTCTGCATCATATCATGTCATCACAGTTGCAAAGACCCACACACCTACGTTATTCCTAAGTTTATTAGTAATGCTTACCAATTCTCTTCTGACGAAGAGTCCTTCGATGAAGAAGAAATAGAAGTTCTTGCTCGATACGAAGATTTTGTTCGTAAGTTAATTCAAATTATTTTAATTAACTTTAATTAATCAACACAATTTTAAAAAAGTCACCAACCGTACACAAGCCCTCAACATATTTTTTTGGTACAGAAAAAGCGCAATTCCGAAATGGAAAGCTTGTAATTCCTGTGAAAAAGGTGGTACCAGTTCTACCGCCAGGACATTGAACCATTTAGGAAAGAACAAGCGCAGGTGGAAGATATCCAGCCAAGCGGAGAAATCAGTCCAGGATTGACGTAACTGGAATTATTCGGACCAGAAGCTCCTGGACTCATTAGCCGGTTCTTTAAAAACTGAGTTTCCTACAAAACTAAGAATGAACAATCAAGTGACACCTTTTTTATTAAAGGGCTTGTATAGGCACTTTTCCATGAGTAAGTACTTAAAATGTTTAAAGCTAATTATATTAAAAACAGTTTAAAGGAATATACTTAAAAAAAACGAACACATGAATCCAAACTAACTAAGACACGAAGTGGGATTAAGATTGCATTTCAATTAAGTATGGGCAGGAAGTACTCGTATATTATAATAAATAATTATAATAAGTAGATGATTCTGCAGAGAGCAAAATCAGTTCAATGATGTATTTTCTAAAAAATACAGCATTTAAATGCAAAATAATCATAAATCTCTAAAGTTTGCATCAAATATTGGTGCAAAGCGTAACCGGGCTGCAGCACTAGAATATGGACGGCAAAGACTTGTTGAGGTAAAATTGATCAGATTGTGCTCAAATAAAATTGTGAGCTAGAGAGATATTAAGTCAAATGTAAAGCTCACGAATCTTCTACGCTGAAGACTAAGATGGAGAGAATTTTTTTGAGTGTGAATCCAAGTAGAATTGTGCTAACGATTCCAAGGGAGCTGCTTCTCCGAGATATGTGATTTTTAAGCGCTTCGGGATTACCTTCAGGAACAAAAGAATATTTAAGGCAACTGATTAAGATCAGCATTATTCAATGGACAGTTTTCAATTCAGTGGATGGATAGTTTACCAAGAATTATTTCTTGAGGAGGGGACATCTTCCCATCGCCCCCAGGAGAATAGGCGAGTACTCGAACAATATATTTTTTAGCCGGAAGTAGATCCGTCACTTCTTGTTCCAAAGAACGATCAACGAAGTCAACAAATGTGTCATTAGCTGTTGACATATCTTGATCTGCGTCCCAAATTCGGACCTAAAAAATTGTAAAGTGTTATGGATCTAGTCAGGAATTTCAATCAGGAGATCTCATAAGGAATTCATACTTTGAAACCAGACAATGCCTCTTCTTCGGCCGTTGTAGCCAAGTACCTCCAAGTAACTTTGATAGTTGAAGGATTAACTAATGACACCTTCACATTAATCGGTGGTTTTTGTGGTGCTTTTCGAAGAGTACGCTCTATAGAACAAATTTTTTTTTAAATCAGAATTCAGTCGTATAACGTTTAATTTCCCAAATTTTACCAAATTGTGGTTCACTAGCAGGCCCAGGGCCCGCCGCATTGTACGCCATGACCTGAACGTAGTAGTAAGTATTGGGCAGTAGTCCAACAATTAAAGCTTGTGGCTTTGTCGATCGACTCAAGTAATTTAATGCCTCCGGATCATATAAGTTAGTTTCAATTTTAGGCCAATATCGAAGCTGTAAACGCAAAATAGAATCAATAATCGGTTAGTGAATAATCGCAGAAATTTTGATAAAATCTTACTCGATAACCAACCAATTCTCCTCGCATTTTCTCTCTCGACTCGTCCACTGGAGTCCAATTAACAATTATGGCTGTAGAATTAAATGGATACGGGGTGACTAATGACGGCGCCACTTGTGGCATATCTTCTGCACTGTAAATTGGCACAGGAGGAGACTCTGGGCCACACCCTCTCAAATCGTCAGGAATACATTCGTCGTTCCATGCCTGGAATGAAAGTTTATTGAATGGAGTCATTAACGTACTGCAAATTTGAATTTAAAATTCGTTCCAAACTTCCCAAGCTAATTACCTGAACTTTGACATCATAAAGGGTGTAGAAATGAGTAGATGGAATAGTAACGACGTGTTGTCCAACGTTTCCCCATTTCTTAAGGTTTGCAGTCTGATAAGGCTCCTCGGAATATTCCCGATGTAATCTCCAAAATACTTTGTAATAAATTCCGGGTGCATTGTGATCCCTTGGATGAAGTGGCTAAAATATAAAAAATACTTGATAAAAAATCCTATTTTTTCAGTTTCATTTAATATTTTTCCTTACATCCCAAACAATTGTCAAAGTTCCTGTTTTTCCACCACCACCGTGTATATTTCTAGGATAAATTGAAGGTCGATCGGAAGGTGTACGAACTTGTGGTGACGGTGCTGATGGGGTACCGTAACCAAACTTATTTGCTGCGAGAATACGAAATTCGTAAGTGGACCAAGGAGAAAGAACATTGACCAATTTCTCCTTCCGACTATTCTCTCTAATTCGAAGGTCTAAACCGCCGCGGTCAGGTTCGACATCTACGAAAATAAAAGTTAAAAATTAAAACCACTTTATAATAGAATACAAACAAAAAACCTTACTCTCCATTAAATTCCTCCATGTCGTATCCCATTGTGTCTTTCCCTGAACGCTGTACAGATAAGCCTGCGCTCCATTCATAGCTCCGTCTGTCCATTTGATTCTTGCTGTCCGAGAATTTAAAATTTCTGAAGTAACCCCACCAACTAGGAAACCGAATAAAGAGTGTCAGGCCCACTGTATTAGTTCAAAGCGCTATTTTGAATGTAATAATTACGAACGAGAACGTACCTGGGCCCGGAGGACCCATAATATGCACATGCGTTACGGCTTTCAAATTTCCAACCCAAGTATTCACTTCGCACTCGTAGTCACCCCGGTCAGCCAATGTTAGGTTGTCAATTTCAACATATCCTGCCCTAGGATCAACGCGAACGCGATGTGACATATCGTCTAGACGTACTCCATTCAGTTTCCAGACGTAGGCAATATCGAGAGATGGATCTGCTTCTGCTCTGCATCGAAGAAACAACTGTGACCCAATTGTATAATTCTCTGTTTCGGCCGGTAGGTCAACAAGGCTAGGGCCTTGTAATACAGACAAACTCCCCGTACTTTCATCACTTCCAAGGTTATTTCTAGCGAAACAAGTATATATTCCTTGGTCGTCTCTTGAAACAGGGTTGATAATTAAACTTCCGTTCGGTAAAACCCGACGCCTTCCACCAGATCCAATAGTGTTTCCATCCTTACGCCAAGTGAAACTTGGACGCGGTGCTGCTTCGGGTTCACATTTAATGGTAACGTTCCCATTTTCAGCTGCGAGGGTCTCTGTTGCTACTGGTCGTTTCTTGAAGTTTGGTCGAATTGCTAATTTTTTTAGAATTAAATTTATTTAAACTGAACAAGACCAAGACTTGGCCACTAAGTTCAGCCACTTACTAAGAACCCTTAGCTGCCCCGTAGAAAATTTAGCTGTGAGGGAGTTGTTTGCCCTGCATTGATACATCCCTGCATCTGTTTCTGCATCCAGCACGTAGATAGTAAGAACATTATCCTGCATGACGTATCTCGGCCCGAATTCACGGAAAATTCCCTCTGGTGTTAGCAGTCTTCCATTCTTGTACCACTGTTAAGTAACATTTATAGTAACAACTAGTACAGAAAATATTTCTGCGTAGGAGATAGTCTACCATCAAATCATATTATGAATGACACCCTCAAGACCTTAAGGGATACGGTGAGGCCTTAAGGGATGAGGTTTATGTATATTGGCCTCTTCCTTAAGGTT